>CAJGYM010000173.1:0-102890 GCA_904845305.1 Caenorhabditis auriculariae | reverse complement strand
GAATTGTGTGAGGGAAAAAAATTGCAGATATAGTTCAACCTTCTGTGTTTAATAGTCCAAGGTATGAATAATCGAAAAAAAAAATTATCAATTAAGCGCCATAGGGTACTAAGAAAAAGGCTGTTGAAAATGTATAGAAAAAGCTCAAAAACTGGTTTTTTTTTGGGTTTTTGTGGAAAAAGTTTCTTCTTCTTTTGATATATATATCAACAACGGTATACATTATGGAAATGGAAAAACGGAGAAAATCAGTTTTGGAGCTTCTTCCGTAAAATTTTTGACAGGCTATTTCTCAGTACCCTATGGCGCTTAGCACATATTTGTTCTTTTTTTTGAGTAATCCAGGACTATCTTTCACAAAATTTTGGGCCAGATCTTCGATGCTTACCTCACACAATTCCCTATTCAGCCACACTTTTTTATTAAGATGTTTTCAAGCTGATGATATCCAGTGTGATCTGATCAATCGTCTACATGAACTAATCTCTCCCGAATTTCTAAACAAAAGGCTTCTTCAATGTTGCTGTACTTATCCTTAGACAATCGAGAACTGTGGTCGGAAGAAGAGAAAGAATCGCCGCAGGCGCGACCGGAGGCGGGAGACTCAGGATGACCCCCTTTGAGAAGCCAGTAGTCGTCGGACTTCGCGTCGAGAGGCATTACCTACGATGGTTCGCCCCATCATCCTGCTGCTTGCAAGCTTCCTCGCCTTGGCTTCTGCTCAGCAAAAGAGCCCAGGTTTGAGCTTTCGTGTCCCTCCAGGAAAAATTCAGAAGAGCTGATCCACTTTTTGGTTATGACTGAGAGCATGAGCTCATTTTTTTCTGATATTTTACAATCCCAATTTCAAACTTGTTATCTTAATCAAATCAAGAAAAAAACTGACAGAATTTTTTTCAATTTTTTTCCAACTAATTAACTTTCTCAGAAGTTCTGAAATACCGATTGATAAGGAATGAGGAAAGTTATCCAGTATTCATTGTCCGAAAAAACCAGTTTCGATCCTGAATAATTTACAACAAAAATGAAACCGGTCGGATAAAAGCCGACTTATAGCTTATAGAAGAGATTTTTTTTTGATTGAAAGCCTATTAAAGGATTTGAAAAGAACACTGAGAAATCGCGGGCAACTTTTTGAGATGACTGAAGTCTCTCAAATAGGATCTTTTGTAGTTTGATGAATCGGAAAAAAAGTATCTTCAGGTAAAAAAAGTATTTTTTTCAATTTTTTTTATTGATTAACCTCATTCGTACTAAATATCAAATCTGAAGCTTTGAAAGTCATAAATTGAAATTCAGTCTCAAGGTTTTTAAAATTTGACCAGGATTTTTTTCGAATTTTTCTGAAAAAGAGGCTTACTTTGCAAATTTTCTAAAGACCAGAGGATACGAAAATCTGGAATCGTGCGAATTACTGAGCTCTTTTTGCAACTAAGTTAAAAAATTTGAAGATTTTAAATTATTGTACTTATTAGTAATAGAAAATTTAAAAATTAAAGGAAAACGTAGGATTCCTTCCGACTTCCAGTTCGTAACTGCGAATCTTCATAACTCCAATTGATTAGGTCTAATTTCGACCATCGAAGATGTGGGAATACTTAGTTGTCGGACCGACTAATTGGTTGAAGGTGAAATTTCATGAGAAAAGTGAGTTTTGCGCAACATTCGGTCAGCGACGCTTCTCTCAAATCGGAATTCCCATATCTGACGAAACAGTCTCGGGACTACCAGGCGATGACCCAGATGCAGGACAACCAACGGGTTCCTATCGCATCCATCCAAGCTCTCTGGCTTCTGAATCCGCTACCACACGCAGGGGATCGGACTTTGATGGGCTTTCCAAACGGCTTCGGACCGTGTCCTCCGTAACATTAGCATATGAAGGCTGGTTTCCGTTTCGGAAATCCTTCCAAATGGGTTCTCAACGGAGAAAACCTAGCCAAATGTTTATTTTCATAGCGGAACTCGTTTCCAGACCTTTCTCTTGAAATCAAGAAATCTTTTTATGAACAAAGTCTTCTGAATTCATTTTTTTAGAAAAACTTTCAGCGAAATGTGGAAACCAAGCTTCCGGCTTCTTCGTCCTCGACAACGCGGAACTGGAATTGCAGGACACGATTGTCTATAAGACGACTTCTGAAGATGATTGTATCCGGACTTGCTCCAACAACCGGGTAATCAATATTCACGTTTCAAAGAAAATGGGGAGGAAAAAATTAGAAACTAGTGAATATTCTATTAGGATCAAGGCTGTGGAATCCTTAAAAACTTTCAAAACAGTTTTAGTAATTTCATAAGGAACGTTACAAATTTTTTGTGTAGAAGTTTGCCTCAATTACCTGAGCGTATGTTCAATCCGAAAGAAGTGAAGAGGTAGGTTTGACTTCTATTCAAAGGTAAAAAAAAAGTGATTGACGTCGCTGGAACCATTAGAATACTCAACTAAAGTTACAGGACCAGTTCAAGCGGGAAATCGAATGCGCCTCTTTCATGTACGATCATGCTAGCTTCTCCTGCACGATTTACAAAGCCAAAGCTGGTCCAGTTGGCAATGCGGTCATGAATCCTTCAGTCGGCAAAAGATACTTTGAGAAGTTCTGCCTCAAACGTGAGATTATCATTTCATGCAACTCTCTGTGGATCATTGTTTTAGTTTCATTTTTAAAACGAGTGGTTTCTGATCGCAATTGATCTGAGCAAGAAAATTTGAGCTTTAGAATAACATTTAAAAGTCATTAATTATTATTATTTAAAGCTTTTTTTAACCTAAAAAAATGTATTTTTTAGCGAGCTTGCCTCCTCAGTGCGCAGATTCTCAATTCATCCGAGTTGACGACTCGGTTTTGGTTGGTTACGCCATGAACTTGACTGTCGTAGACACTCTGGAAGACTGTGTTTCAGTTTGTGTCAGCGAACCTCTCTGCAAGGTATTCATGGAAACTGAAAAATTCAACTTTCAAAAACTTCAGTCGGCAATGTTCTTTTACGAAGACAAGGAGTGTATCACCAACAGCGAATCAGCTATCACTAAACCCAGCGCTTTCACCAAGGAAGACATTGACCGCGTCGTGTACTTCCAGAACGGTTGCGACATGAACAGTGAGACCTCATGAAGAAAAATCGAGTTTAAATCAAGTTTAGAACTTGCTGAGACTCCTTCAGAAGCGGCTGATTCTCAGCCAGCACCTGGTGAGCCAGGTAAACTTTTTCTTTAATTGCAACAACCTTGCATAAATGCATGTATGCACAATGTCAACAAATACACACTTTTGCACCAGAATCCGAGCTGCACCCAGACGAAGAAGACGATTCCAAAGTTCAACCTGGAACTGAACAATCTGAGAGCCTTGAGGGTAAGAGCATCACATTTTAGCACTCGCATCACTTTGTAATTTTCAAAAAATGAAAACTTTGGGATCTAACTGGAAGATTTCAGCCTCCGGAAGCGACGAAGTCAAGGCTCAAGAAGGTACATCAGCTTCTAAAGTTCAAGAGACCAAATCTACATCTGGCACTTCTCCAACATCTCTTGAAAATGTAAAGATCGCTAATTACATAGAAAAACAATAGAGCGACATTTTCAGGAAGAGTACGACAGCAACGAAGCGAGTGAAGGAGAAAACGAGTACGAAGAAGAAGAAGTTGAGCCAACTTCTGAAGAAGTAGAAGAGCCTACTCTCCCTCCGACCACCACTTCCTCCACCGAAGCTTTTGTTGAAGAGGAAGTCGTTGTTAAAAAGAAGAAGACCAAGTCTGCGCTTGAGAAAAAGTCAGTACTATCAAAATCAACCATTTCAATTGTTAATATTCAGATACAAGAAACATCCACGCAACTTTGCATCAAAGACTTTGAACGTTCCGAAGCACAAGAAAATATCCGTGAGTTTCTCACGATGAGTCTCAAAATATACTTTTTGATGTTCAGAAAAAACAATACGAATACCTTGGAGAGCAGGAAGTTGTGTCGAAAACTGTCGAAGAGTCCAACTCTGCTTCTTCTGACAGTGAAGAACCTTCGGATGAGCTTAAGCCGACTAAGAAGTCTTTGAAGATGAAGAAAGTCGCTACACCAGAAGAGGTGAGAAACAGTGAATTTTTTGCGTCTTAGGGTTTCCTGAGCTAAAACTTTTAATAATGACATTAAAAACCAAGAGGAAATAATCAACTACCCTTCTAGAAATTCAGAAATGCATGAGCATACGGAAATCCATTGATATGAACATCTTACAGGAGGGAAATTACTTCTCCGACTGGTCGGACTGGACACCATGCACCAAGAGTGGTGAGCGTCAAATCCGACGACGTCGCTGCCTGGATCTGCGTCGATGCTTGGGAGCCCTCATGCAAGTCCAGAACTGTCCGGCGATCCTCCCCACAACGAGTTGGCTTTTTTTCAACTAGTTCCGTTCTATAAAAAATTCTCAGCCCCAGTCGCCATCGAATCCGTCCGCAGCGTTGTCGACACCAACGGCGACGATTATGACGATGGTTCCCTGAAACAGAAAATTGCAACTTTATTGTGATTTTAGCTTCGAACTTTGAAAATATCACGCCGCCTAAACCGTCTCCGAAAGATCGAGACGTCAAAGAGGCTCCTGCCGTCAACGTTTGGGGTCCATGGCAAGGAACTTGTCAAGTAAGTTTTAACGGAATTCAGAAAAAGTTCATTATCTTCATAGGTTTTGAACGGATATAAATTTGACATCAATTTTCACAGAGCTCTCTTAATAAAATATTCTTGAGATATAAGTTTTTAAGAAAAAGTATTATTAACCTACTTATTGGTTGGGATAAGCTCTAGAAAAAAATCCTGAATCAAGCAAAAAAACTTCAATGAAAAAAAGAAAAGGATGGTTGCCAAATTCAATAAAAAAATGTTTCTTGAAAAAAATACTTGCCATTACGTTTCAACATTAAAAAAATCACTGAGTTTTTCATAACAAGAATGAAAAAAACTTGATAATCAACTTCTCAGTTCAAAAAAATTTTTCTTCTTAATATTTTTTTCGAAGCTTTCAACCTGTAAATTGGTAAACTTCATATTTTGTCCTCTTTGAAGAATCTTATCTTCTCACATCATCGCTACATTTGCGGTGAGATGAAAAGTCGGCAAAAAAATAAACAAACGGCGGTGAAGTAAATGGTTCCATGGGAAAGCCGTCTACATGGAAAAATGGAAATTGTTGAAATTTAGGAACTTTTTTGGCGGTTTTGAACAAAAGACAACACAAAAATCATTTTTTGTTTTAGTTGATTTTCACAAAGGATTTTGAAGAAAGATCAACAGAAAGTTCCTCAAACAATAAAATTTCAAGGAATTCACTACAAATTCGATTTACAGCACTTTGCCTCGAGCCAACCGTGCAACAACGGCAACATGATCGGTTTCGAATCCCGTGAATGTGTCGCCAAAGACGCCGCGCTTTGTGAAGGACCTTTCTTCCGCTACTGCACTTTGTCCTGCTAGATCCGATGTCTCGCCCCTTGATTCCAAATACCTAAGGCTTGTACCTGTACACCCCATCACATCGACTGTTCTCCCTATTCTACACGAGTATCCCATTTGTCTTTCGATTTCGTTTTTATTTCTTGATAATAATAAATATTACGACTTGGTTTTGATAATTTTGTGTCATACTGGTGTTCTTGTATGATTGGAAGGAAGATGTAGCCATTTCAAGATTAGCTTGGAACGCAAAAAGGCGTGGTCTGTCTGTGCTCTCCACCTAACAGGCGCTGTCTCGTTTCTTATCGTGTCAGGACCCTTTTTCCGATGGCTAAAGCCAGCCGGTTTATTAGAGGATTTTTTTTTCACGGAACAGTCTGGTTTTTCTCGATATCAAAAGAGCAAGCTATGTTGAAACCAAGAAGATATTACTTTTAGTTCGAAGAACTTTAATACTAGTATAGCCTGTGAACCACGACTTGGAATTTCACCGAACGACATTCCGCTGTGCCGCTACGCGCCTTTGCGAACTTTGGTCGAGCTTTTTAATTTTTTTACTTTTAATTAAGGTACTCTATTTTCATGTGCTCCAACAGCAATAACGATCGATCGAAAGACGCTTCGCGAACGCACGCAGCGGAACAGCGGAATGTCGTTGGGTGAAATTTCAAGTAGTGGCACACTTTCTTCATATTTTGAAACCGGGAAGAACGATAAACAAAAAAATGACGAAATTTTTCTTCACCGCTTGCCTTTTTCAAATTTTTTGTATATCATATTTTTAATTTGTGATATTCAATTTGGTTGTTATTGCTATTTTTATTTGGTCGAATCGACACTATTTTCATTTATTTTCCTGTTCAATTCCAAATAATCGCATTGTTCGCCGTCCGGCTTTTCAATCGATTCGAAGACAGGATTCTGGCGCGCTCGCTCCTCATGCTATTCAAAAAGATTGATTCAAACAATACAAACGAAAGCAGCGGCTGACGAAGGCAAACAGAGGGCGTTTGAGCGTATTCTCAGCTTCCCAACACCCGCAAAACACGTAAATTGAAACACTTGTTTACGCTCTATTTCTCATGATTTTATGAAATCCAGAAGTTATTTGATCCTCCGTCACTTTAAATTTTGTGGCTTCATGTTTTTTCGTGTCCACTCGTGCCATGTGTATTCGAAATATCACCTTTTTCTGAAATTTTTTCTAAGAAGAAAAAAACAACTACAAAAATTCTTCGGAATTCTTGTTTTTAAAAAGTCACCAATTTTGAGGTAAATTAACGAAAAACGGAATTGTGTGCTTCTATTAATCATGATTGAGGCTTGAAGAATCTAGAAGAAAGCACAAAAGTCGATTGACAAGGCTTAACACTTAGCTAAGCTCTTGTTATCAGTACGGATCGTTTTATCGTCGAAAAATATTTACTCCCCTAGTCTATTCTTGAAATTCTCGGGTTTTCGAAAGTATGACCCTTGGTTGAACTTTTTTCTGCTTGTTTTTCAAAAATTTCTGAATTTGCCAAAATAATCTAGTGTACTTAGCAATGAAAATTGTTTGAGAAGACACCTTCAACCTTTTTTGATTTTTCATTCGACAGAAAAATTTCGAAAAGTTGAAGGATAGCTAGATTTTTCGAATTTTACTAGGAGGATCTTTCCAAAACGAACATATTATGAATATGCATTCCGCAGCTGGATAACGCAAAATGGATTCATGCAAACTTCTCAAATATTTTCTCCAACTTATAGCTTTTCTTCGTGTTGCCAAAAAAGTTCAAAACCTCGTAGGAAACGAGAAAATGTTACAGTCTTCTGTTATTTCAGCCAGCAAAGTCCAGATGCTGCTTTTTGTGTCTGCCGCGCTACAGTAATATCTGTTTCGTGGATTCTTCTTTTCTCCGACCTTTCTCTCTATTTTTGGCTTCACTTCTTTCTCTCAACCCAATAAATGATGTTGTCTGTTTCTGTCGAAGCGAAGAGAAATATTCTTCCGGCACAACAGAATGGCTATATGTTTCTAGTTTCAACCCAGTTGTTGTTGACGCCATGTCGTTCTGAATGCATAGAAAATTCGAAGAGTAGTGTCCTTTCGAAAGGAGAAATAAAAAAAAAACATGTTGTCGGAAGTCACCTTTGAACTTCAAAAAAGAGCGGTAGGAGGTGCCTAAAGAAACTCATCGGACGACCAAAACGTGATCCATCTCCGGGGCCAACCGGCTGGCACGAGGGACCTTTGACACACAAAAGCGCGCCTGTACTTTTTGCAGCGTGTCACTTCCGTATCCGTCTGCATTCTCGCTACCTCTCATTGTCCTCTTTGCAACTGTTTATCCTTTTTCTATTTTGTTAAATCTCATTGTTTTGACTTTCAACTTTGACTGTTATTTTCTCGAAAGAATGTCAGTTCCAAGACCTTTTTCGAATTTAGAAACTTAAGTCTATGGGAAAAATTCACTCTGTTTTTTCTTGCTTCAGACAATCTTTTTGCTCCATTTTTGAAGATTTCTCACAAAAAAAAAACATTGGAACCATTTTTTGCATGCTCACACTTAGTTTCAGAACAGTTCAATTGCAGCATTTTTTTCAAATTAAGTAAAAAAATTGAATTATATAGCTCTCCTTGCAAAAAATAAACAGACAATATCAAAAATGACAAAATTGTTCGAAAATTTTGCTTTTTGAGTTTTCTAGAACCCCAATAAAAAAATGTTCAAGATGTAATAAAAAATAATAAGAAATTCTCTTTCTTCTCAAATTAGTAAACCTTCTGGTATGATTTTTCTTATTTTGTCTCAACTTTCACAGAAACACTTTGCACAAACATCTTGCAAAGACTTTTTTTATGCTTCTGGTTTTTTTCATTTTCATTTTAATAAAAAAATGAACCTTTTGTCAATGACCTCCATATTCCGAAAGTTTTTTCGTCCTCAAGGCCATACACTTTGTGGCCTTTTCGGATAAAAAAACGAACCTGTCAAAGGTAATCTCTTCTAATAATGTTTAGATACAGCATCTATCAAGGTTTTTCTCCGTGTCCCCGATTCACGACGGTGTTAGTTTTATCATTAGGGGCACTCTCATTTTTGTCTTCTACATTTCTTGTTTGATTGAAAACCAAATGCTTCGGTCATATATGGTTTAACCGACATAGCTGTTATTTCGAGCGACTTTGATATTTTGGTTTTCATCAATAGCCTAGGCGGATAGAGTGAACTTTTACGCATGGAATTTTCTGCCAGTTTACCGATCATCTCCACAGAAAAAATTCAAAAAGCGACGCAGTTAAAAGACAAATTAAAAGTGACGTTCGAAAATTTGAGACAAATTTATAGTAGAATGAACAGTAAACTGAAACTTCAAAGCTTCATTTTTGACTGTATCAGACCGAGAAAAATTTTCCCACGAGTTCAGTTTATTCTGAGCTTCTCTAAAAAAGACAATATAGAAAACGGCCTTCAGAGTACCGACGATCAACGCTTCATTTATTCCATGATTCAGCAGAGAATTTTCTCTGAAAACTGAATAAACTTGTAAACTTGTAAACTTCGGAGTAGCAGCTCTTCCAGACGTTTGACTCATCTTCCAGGCCACACTAAAAGTGCTTTCTCACGCGTGCACCTTTTTCCCACTGGCTGCAAGACAGAGCAAAGGTGGAAACGGAAGCAAGGATGACCTCCAAGAAGTTCGGAGGGCCGTACCTCCTGGCCCGACGCCAGCTGTTTGTTGGTGCCGGCCGGACCTCGCACATTGTTATGGTGTGGCCGACCTTGAAGGCCACTGTCGCGGCCGGCACCTATGTAATTGGAAAAAGCTGATGTCGTTTTATTCGTTTTGCTTTACTTTCGGTCCTATAAAAGGGCAATTCGTGGTTTCGTCGCCGTTCGCGGCAACCAGCTTCGTCTGCGAAAATTGCTCCTCCCAGGCTGTCGACAAACAATGGCGAGAAAAAATTCCAACCGATGCATGAATTACTAAGCTTCTTCTAGTCAGCTCTTTTTTCTTTTCAGTCACGCAGTTCGCGAGAAACAAAGTACGTGTAAAGCTCCTTGAAAGTTTCTTTCACTCTCACTTTCGACTGTACAGTGCAGGGTCGGCGTTTTTGATTGATGAAGGTAGTTTCTCATTTAGGTGGTATACTTGGTTCTCAACGTTTCTCTGGATCGTTTTAGAGAGCAAAGAAAAAAACGCTCAAGGTCGCAAGTTAAAAAGTTTTTTCAGGGTCTTTTCAGAGTTGAAACCAAACCTCCCAATGAAGTTCTGAGAAAAAAAAAGCTTCAAACTAAGCAAAAATGTTTCAAGGTAGAGGAAATAAACCTCACCTATGAGAGAATATAAACTGGGACTGTACTAAATATAGAAAACTGACATTAAAAAAATGTTTATGTTTCACCTTATTTGCTCTTCTATTCATCCCTTATTTCAAAGCTTGATTTTGAGATGAAAGAACTTCGTTTTAGGTATATATAGTTGAAAGTTTTCTAGAGTTCAAATTATCTCTGGACAAGAAGGACGAAGCCTTAGACATGTCAAAAACCGCTTTCTTCAATTTTCAAATAAGTTGAGAAAAAGCGCTTCAAAACATCAAGTATCAAAAAGACGCATTTTATGTCCAACTCATTTTCAGAACCCTTCATTTGGCTTCTCATTCGTCTTGAACAACGTTCAGTTCCTCTTTGAGTGAGTTGTTTGTCAGTGAAGCTTCCTCAGGGAGGCCAAACTACGAACAAGTTGCGAGAAGATTGGAAGCTTCCGTAATATTTTTTTGTTTCTGTCAAAGTTTCATTATGTTTTGGAGAGTCACTTCGAGCACGAGGTTCGCAATAATGTTTAGCGCGAGCTTTTTACTGTAGAACTTCCCGATAAAAAGTAGAAAACACTCTCATGACAGAAAAAAAACAGGTTCTTTTCGAAATCAATGTTTATTCGAGACTGACAAGACATGATTGTAGCGCCGGCCAACGATAGATGACCCTATAAATTATGTTTCGCCCAGTTTTCTCATTTTCAACGGATAAAACGTTTCACGCTTGGAAGACATTGCAAGCCAAAATGGGTTTAAAGCACGCCACGTTTTCGGCCCAATTGACGTATTTTGTTTACTTGAAACGTTTGAAAAGGAGGAAAACGCTTTGGGCAACGCGCCCGAATACTCCTGAATCATTGCGTAATCGTAGATTCCGCTCGGCGCCTAATATTTGCATTCGGACGATATTATCGTCGTTGTTCTTGTCTCATCGATGATCAAACAGGACCTCCGACGTGATGTGTGGCCGCAGAAGCTCAGTCAAGTTCATAAACTGATTTTCGTACATTTCTCATCATTCCGAGTAGAGTGTAGGCAGTGAGTTTCGAAACTATAGCCAGCCCGACGAAAACATATTTTTCGTTAGAAATTGTTCGGTTTCACATTTCGAAAAAATTGAAGTAAATCTTGAACGGCGACTCGTATAATTTGATCGCGGCAACTTCAAAGCGGTTTTTTTGGTACTTTACATACCGACAAAGTGATGTAAGACAATTTCAATTGTCATCTTGTTTTGAACTTTCTCAGCGTAAATTGAGATAATAACATTTTCTTTCACTCCGCTTCGATAAATAGATTCCCGGATAACTAATTTACCTGAGAAGGAACCACTCCCCACTTTCTTCATCGTTTGAAATAAATCAACCGTCTTGATGAGACCAAAAGTCTTAAGCAGTTTGATAAACTTTGTGTTGCGCCTATACCGGTTTTGATCTATCTTATCATACCAAATAACATCAGGCGATTGGAATTGTTTTTTTCGGAACATGGTAAGAGGCGGACCAATACAGTTGGTTTCCTCCCCTTTCTCGTTGTCTCGCTGACATCTCTGAGAAGACGCACAGATCGAGCCAGAACGATCCGGCGTATTGTGGCTAGGCTTCCGCTCCTGTTGAACAACCCGACGCTTCAGAATCAGTTCTTCCGCTGATAAGACTTCGACAACTTCAACCCACTTGCTTGACATCAATGAGCTTCAAAATAATCAAGTTATACATCGAAACTACTCCACTCTCATCTCTAAGAATCGAAAAATCTCGACTTGTGAAGTCAGTTATTCCTTTCATGTTGAACCTTTTCTAATCGACTGCGCGACAAACTGATTATCGGCCGTGTGTCGCCCACTCTTTTATGGACAGCCCATTGATCTGGACAAATCTTTGAACGACGTTTTATTTTTTTCTCAATAGTGTTTATGCAATGATAACTCACCGATACACTTATCGGAGAACAAATGAAAGTGTTTGTTGGATTTTTGTTATGACAAATGCTTTATGGATCATAAAAACTGTTTCACTTGCCTAGTTTCCTTTTTCACCTGTAGCTTTTGAGGTTCGAATTTTTTTTTTTGAAGATTTTTATCTCACCCGTATTCTCAGGTCCTGTTTTCATTCTTGAAACATTTTGCGCCTTCGACATATCGACATTTGTCAGAAGCTTCGGATGCAAAACATGTTTTCGAGGGTAATTCTCTTCCCGGTGCTGCTTTTCCTACGAATCTCTGGCTTGGAGCCAGAAGAAAAAGCTAGGACCTCGGATCCCTGCGTTTTTTAGTCAAACTCTCTCTCTCTTCTCGAGGATATGTTTGTGTACTCTGTGCCCTTTGCGGTGCTTTTTTTCTCTCACACTCTCCATTAAACCTCTCTCTCTCGTCGGTTGTTTATGCCGAAACGCGTCTATGCGCGTACGTACGAGCGTACGTAGGCTGCCGTCTGCACACTATTTTCTTTCTTCCTTTCCAATTTTTTCAACCCTTTTCTCTTCTTCTATTTCTCTCTTTTCCTTTTTTCTCGATCCCACTTACATTCACATACATATAGATATGCACACTCACGCTCACGGAACGAAGGGAAACCCTCTCACAAACAACATTGCACTCACAGGCGCTCGAAAAAAAAGAGACGTTTTAGCAAAAAGAGAAAAAAAAATGCGTCACCACACGCGGCTTGTTGTTGAAGATTATAAGAACATGTCGGGCAGCAAAAAGCGACCACCGCGCCTTTTTTCCCTTTTTGGGCTTTATCTTTTGTTTTTACTCGTTATCAGAGTTTTTTTCACTAGTTGTTTTTTGCTATCAGCATAGACACGATCTTATCTCACAATTTTACAGTGTTGGGAAAAAAAACTGAAAACTATTAAAAATGAGTCCATCTTCTGAATCTATGCATAATCTTTGACTTTTAGAATTCTATATAATATTATTGCGAATTTTTTTTTTTTTTCGAAAGTTTTAAAAAAAGAAATTGTTAAACTTTGTGCTTTTTATCTTTCAATGCGTTATGATAAGCTATCAGGATGAAGCTCTTGGAAAAAGATTATCCCTCTTTTACTCTTTTTTTGACTTGTTTTTTTCTTCAAAAATTGAACTATTTTTGTAGTTTAAGGTAATATTTTTTTAATTTTTTTGGAAGTTTCATAATTTCATCCTTAAGTGGGAATATTCGGCCTTTTTAAATAATCAGAGTGATCAGAACTTATTTACGAAAATTACATTTTTCAAGGCTGAAATTCACTGAACATAAGTGGAATTACGGTAACTCCTAGAAATCAAGAGAAACACTCCGCTTTTCAGAATTTTCTAACACTTTAACTTTCTCTGAATTTTTCAATCTAAATTTCTCAATGCTGAAGTATACGGTAGAAAGAAGTGATATAAATATCTGCTCGCCGTGTTTTTTTTCTTTCTTTTTCGCCTTGCGCACTCCTGCTATCTGGGCGATATCCACACAAACAAACTGAAAAAAAACATCAAAAAAAGGTCATTGTGTGCTCTGGATGCTAATTAACTCTATTTTTTATCTGTTTCAGTTCCACAATAACAACTTTTTTTCTTGTTTGTCACAGTTTCGAAAGAGTCAATTTCCTGCAAAATTCAGTTCCGTTTCGATAAAAAGTGTACTCCATTTATAGCTAGCTCTGAAAAAGTCATCCAGGAAATTGAAGAACGTTTGAGTTTCAGAATATTCTGTGATTCCGTGATTCTATATTGTGTATATCTTGTTTCCTACAAAATTATTCAAAGTTTTCCAGATTCCTACGGGGAATCAGTAGTCTGCAACAGTGGGGGGTCGTCTGAGCAGCCAGATGAAAGCCGGTCAGTTTTTATTTCCCATTTTAGAGCAAAAAAACAAGTAAATGATGAAACAGAGAGGTTCGATGGTTGGTCTTAAAATTGTATGTGTGAACAGAAAAAGATAAGTCGGCGTAGGTGTGAGGAAACCATTCTTTTCTAATCAGCAATGTGGCAAAAAAAAATCCTTCCTTCTCTACTTGTCTAAGATGAAACCCTTCGAGAGTCTAATCGAAAAAAAAACTCCGAAAAAACTTCGAAACTGGTGAGAATTTGTGAGGAGGCTGTTACAGTAACCATCTTTTCGAGGTGTCATTTTTATCAGATTTATTGATACCGTTCTTGTTTCCTTTACTTTCCCGTAAAGTCACTTTTTTTTGTTGTTGAACAAAACGAAAAGATTCGTATTGGACTTTTGAATGCATCAAAAAATATTTTTTAGGAAATCCTTTCAAAAAAAACTTTCTAGGCTATTTCATCTTGTAGCAAAGTTTGAAAGTTTCTTACTAGGGAACTACTCAAACTCGGGGATGAGAATAGAACTTGACCTTGGTGGCTTGTCTACCCGGGTAAGAGTACTTGGATATAGACAGATTGTGTACTGAATTTCATAGGTTCCTGAAAAAATGATTTTCAAAGAGAAGAGTCCTGTAAGCACCTGGACCTTCTTCCTGTATCGAAATGGCCTGGCGCAGTGGCTTGAGGCTCAGTTTCATAATTGATTGACCAAATAAGATCCCTGTCAAAAGCGAGTCTTTCTTCCAATTCTCTTAGAGGCGAAAAATCATTGAATAAATACGAAATTACAGAATATTTGTAAGTTTCATCAAAATAAACCCTCATTTTTCAAAAAAATTTATGCATTTATTGAAAAGTTACTTTTCGGTTCATGAAATCGTCTTTGATCAAGAATGACGCGTATCATTTAATCCTTTCAAACGGAAAGTGTGGAAGTTGATATACTTGCGAGAAAACGGAAATTCCTCTAAGAAGTGAAAAATTCTGGAAGCTCAGACTTTTTTCAGATTGGAAAATCTGTTTCCATGATATTTTTTTTTGCTCAGATTAATCTTTCACGGCGAAAGCGTTGAATATTTCAAAAGCTTCCAGAGGGTTTTTGTGCTTTCAGGGATACGGTCAAAGATTTTTTGGACTGCCAGGGCACTTAAGAAAATTGATGTTTTGTTGCATGATAAATTCATATAATAGGTGTTTTCCGATTTCTTGGGCTAAGGAGTTTTGAAAAAAAAATGTTTTTCTCAAATTTGGATATTCACGAAAACAGCAATTTTTGAGATTATAAACTTTCTTGTTTTCGAATAAGGTTGCGCTGTCATACTATAAACTTTTCATTGAAGAGGTTTTTACTTCGCAAGGTATGAAACTAAGGAAACACTTGTGCTTTCAGGGATACGGTATAAGATTTTTTTGTTTCGGGTTCAGAGTTTAATTTTTTTAATTATCCGAGAAAGTTTTTTTAAATTAAACTTTTTGCTCGTCTAAGCTGACGTAAGATCTTAATCAAATTAAACTTTGAGAGTTAATTGACTTGAAGCTTATTTTGAGATACCGTAGTGCGTATATAAATAAACATCTATTCCTGAAAACTTCTAGATGAGGCATTCTTTCATTAATTCAGCCGAACTTCTTTTTTTAGAATCTCTGAAAATTCCGATATAAGTAGCAAAGTACAAGCAAAAAAATTTTAGAAATCATTGAAAAATTAAGTTTTCAGGTGATTTTTTTCAACCTCGAATGTAAGTTCAAGAAAAAAATTTAAATTTTGGCTGTTTCAGTTATAGTTGTCTTGAATTCTACACAGATAGATCTATTTCGGTTTTTGAACTGCGAAGGTTTTAGATTTATTTGATGCAACTCGGATCGTTTTGAGTCGCTCTTAGCCTCTTCGTAACTTTTACAGAACTTTTCGGGTCGTGTTCTTATAATATCTCTATTAAAACCGAAAAAAAACGTGACTATATATAATATGTATAGTGAGATATCCTTCCAGCAAGTTGCCGCAAAAAAAAAACAAATCGAATCTCAAAAACAAAGTTTCAAAGTTGTCGACATCATTTGTAGCGGATTTCCGCTTGGAAGTCGAAGTTCAATAAGAAACTTGCATAGCAGGCCCTGTTTACGCTCTTTTGCTGCTTTTGTCGACGTTTGCGGCTCCGCTAAATAGTGATTTCTCGCTGTTGGGGCTTCTCTGCTCGCGCTTGCAAATAGATAAAAAAATGAAAAACATGGGATTTGGTGGGCGGAGCCAGCCGCCGGGACGGCGAACGGATATATCATAATAATCATTTTGGCTTGAGAGCGCCCTTGAGACTGCACAAACAACTCGGCCTACAGGTGGCCGCTACTTCCGTGGCGCCCGCTGAAACTTTGAATTGTTCTTTGACTTGTTGTCGACGAGTTTTTGGGAAAAAAGACCTTCTCTCTCGCTAGTTCCTCCGTGGTTTTTTTTTCTGAACCCAAACTTCTCTTTCAACTAAGTCAAGGGACTGATACATTGCCACAAACTTGTCGACCTTTCGTTGAAACCGCGTCTGTCTCCTCCAGTTCAAGAAAAAACGATATCAAGTTCATGTTTCGCTACTCTATTTTTCTTTCAAAACAAAAAGACCACAAAGGAATATGAGGACAACAAAAAATGAAATTTTATTGGAGACGGTTTCTCACACCTACACGGTCGTATAATTTGAATTGCGACGTGGAACGTTTCTTTTTTTTCCAAATCGTTTCTTTGGTTTCTTTAGTTTGCCCTCTTCTTTTTCTTTTTCATTCTTCTTCATTTGAGAAAGATGAGCAAACTTCTTTACATACATCAAAACTTCAAATCGGTTTTATTATCTTCATTAAAAAGCGTATGTTTTTTTCAGAAATCAAATTACTACCGTAATCTGAAAAAGCGGAAAAAGCACAAAGGTCTATGAATGTAGCTTTCTGTTAAACCACGAAACAAAATTTTTTTCAAAGTACATTCTCTTCTTCTTTTTCGAGAATTATCGGGATTCTTTCTTGGTATGGATTTTCTTTTTAGAGCTATATTAGAATTAGAGGATTAGGAAAGAGATATATGGCAGAAAATCGCTTCTTGATAAATTATTGCATTTTGAAAAGATAGAAAAGATCAATTCATCTCTCTCTTTCTCATTTGAAAATTTCAATTAGTTTGAAGGCATTTCCTCGCTTTTTTGCCATTTTCAAGGCTGCTGCCGAAAACGGCAGAAGGGGAGAGTGGGAGAAAAAAAAATTGTACGTGGGCGTGACAAACAAGCTGCCAACAATACAGACGGACGTTTCAGAATCGGCGACCGGCAGTTGTGAGAAGCTCGCTGCGTCAGGTTCGGCTAACGGAGACTCTCGGAGCCTGCAGCGCAAGTCCAGAATGATCTTCCTTTCCTGTTTCAGAGGTTCACTTCTACTCTTTCTTTTCAAACTGGGTTTGGACAAAGATCACTCAATTTTTAATCCTTCCAAGCGCTCATGTTTTTGAAGAAAGTTATACTGTAACGACCCTCTTAATAGCAGAAGTATAAAAAAAAAACAATTGAGTCGAGATTTTTTGAAACCACCATAGACCAGGCGAATTCAGAATTTTCAACTTCAAAAATCTAAAATTTTTGTAGGGCGGAACTCAGACGACTCGTCATCCTCAAGCTTTGGGAAGAAGAAACGGAGATCAACTGGAAGCACCAGCGACACAAAATTCAGCAAGAAGAAGTCTAACAACTCGAAAGACTCTGCTAACGGATCCAGCTATTACTCTCGCCAGGTTCATCTATTTTCCAAATTTCCATATATACAAGGATGCGAAGAGCCCGTCTTTAATTGCACAGAAAAAAACTCAAATTAACATAGAGGCCGGCAAGCCAGTTTTGCTTTTTCTTTCTGACTCTTGTTTTTGACACAAGTAGCGTCTCTAGCGGGCCAAGGACATGAGGACTAACGAGTCTGAGGTGTGAATGGCCTCAAACAAACAGGAAAGGGGACTTCGGTGCTTGGCAGTACCAGGTAATCACTGGCAAAACAATGAATAAACCAAATAAACAATGCCTGAAAGATATGAGCAAAGCGAAGTGATAATATAAATAAAATTATCTATCATGTTCTAGTTTTCGAAAACAGAGTTTGAAAAGAATGTTGAGGGAGTTTGCAACAAACCGAGGATCAGACAAGATGAAAATAATACTTTGATTATAGTAAACGAATGTAAGCTCGGATCATTGAACTTTTAGATCTTTTTAGTGAGAACTTTTCATAGAAAACTATTAATCAAGACAAACTTCAAAGGCGCAAATTGTAGCCTACACCTTAATTGAAGAATCATTTGAATTTGATTCCCTGAAATATATAACAGACCATTGATTTTCTGAACTTCGTCCACGCGAATATTTCCAACCATTTTTCCTTCTCAACGGCGCAACCTTCAAAAGATAACAAGAGGCAACGAAGTCGCCAAAAAAAGACTGTCCTTGTGAATAAAGAGTCCGAAGAAGAATTTCTCACTACACAGCGGTTACCACAAGAAAAGCGCAGAAAAAAGCCCGGAGTTCGAACTATTGAAAGGCCATTCCATTTTTTTGGAAGTTTTAACTTTTTTTCCTGCATCAAAAACGATAATTTTTTGCGCTGAAAAATGGCCAATTAAAAAAAAAGTAAAAAATCAAAAATATATTAAAGGAATCCGTTCCACTATTGACTTCTGCGCCGCCGGCGCCTCGTGCTCCGCGATTCACACGAATCCAGAACATGATCAAGGCAGAAGAAATCCTCGAAAACGCAGCGAAGAATGGCATTGCGGAGAAGTCTGGAAACGACTTTTCTTTCGTCCGCAGCATCGGAGAAGGGTCTTACAGCACGGTATCGTAGCTAAAACCCGAACCATAAACTTTTCTGTTTTCCAGGTTTATCGTGTTCGAGACGAGGAATCGAAGATCCATTTCGCGGCTAAAGTCATCCAAAAAGCTAATCTCTACAGAAATGACAAACTCGAGTCAGCTATCCGCGAAAGAGACATTTTGGTCTATCTGACTGAATCTGGGGAGAACCATCCGTTTATTCCGAACCTCTACACTACATTCCAAGACGTCGAAAATTTTTGTGGGTGCAGATAGAAATTCATCTCAATGGAAGCAGTTTCAGACCTCATCAGCCTTGTTGCTGAACGGGGAACCTTGGACGACATGATCACGCGGTTCACAACTCTCAGTGTCCCTCATGCTACTTTCTACGCTTCTGAAATCTTGGCTGGACTCGAGTTTATCCATGGGTTATTTCATTTTATAATCTAATTAGTCATTCAATCTGTTATAGGAAAAACATCATCCATCGAGACTTGAAGCCGGAGAACATTTTGATCAAGGAAGATGGCCACATCATGATCGCTGACTTTGGAAGTGCTCAAGTTGTTGATAACTTCACATGTAAGATTTCTAAATTTTTCCGGTTCAAGTTCGGGTTTCAGTGCCCTCGAACAAGTTCCAAGAAGAAGACCAGTACTATCCGGCCCCTCCACCGCCGGTGACCAGAGACTACCGTCGTATGCTTGACGATGACGAAGAAGGTTTTCAAAACATATCCTTTTGGAAAACTGAAGTTCCCTTTCAGAAGAACCTGAGCCGGTCCGTCGGTCGACGTTCGTCGGAACTGCTCAGTACATCAGCCCAGAAATGCTGACTGATGGAGACGTCGGACCTTCGTATGACTTCGAATTCTTTCATCAAAAATCATATTTTTTAGAACCGACGTTTGGGGCTTCGCATGCATTCTGTTCCAATCTCTGTACGGTCAACCACCATTCCGGGCTGTGAATCAGTACCATTTGCTGAAAAAGATCCGAGACTTGGACTTCGCATTTCCCGACGAGTTCCCTCCACTTGCCAGAGACTTGCTTGCTTCTATCTTTGTAAATTCGCCTTTCAATAAAATATTTTCACTTAATTGATTCAGGTCCTTGATCCTGCCAGCCGTAGTAAGATTTCTGATATCAAGGACCACGAATTTTTCCGGAAGATCAACTGGGATAAGATTCTCGTAAACGATCCACCAAGGCATGCTGGATACACGCCAAAGTCCTATGGTAACCTATAAAATGGGAAAAAGAGTAAACAAAATTTACTTCAGCGTACAATGACTTCGATCTTCCTCTGGACATGGACACCGGATATACAGACTTTGCGATCCAGAGAATGTTGAATATGAAGAAACCGATGAAGCGACTTCCTGGAGTTGGCTTGGTCAATGGAGAGCAGCAACTGTGAGTTAGGAGAAGTTCTTCAACTTCAAATTTTCAACTAAATAATACTTAAAAACGGATTTTTTTATACTAAAAATTTCAGTGCTACCTTCGAATTTGATGACACATTGGAAGGACCGAGTGACATGGCGATGTGAGTTACTTCGTCAAAGTTTGAATGAGCAACGAAATTTTTCAGCAAGCCTGTTCAAATGGATGAGGCGACGCGCGCCAGACTTCTCGAGAGACAAAGAATTGAACATCCATACCATCTTTACGTCGATAACCACCTTATTCTCCGTTCTGGATTTGTGTACAAGAAAAGGGGGCTCTTCTCACGTCGTCGCATGTTCCTTCTCACTGAGGTTAGAATTAATCGATCGGGATTGAAGTACTCAGTTTTACAGGGACCTCATCTTTTCTACGTCGACCCTGACGAGAAGATTCTGAAAGGCGAAATCCCATGGTCACCTTGTATGAGGACTGAAGCCAGAAACTTCCGCGCCTTCTTGATTCACACGGTGAGCAAATCTTCATACCAAGTGAAACTGTTGAAAATTTTTCTGTTCTTAGTGAAGCATTGATCTGGAGATAGAACCGTACTGATGATCCAATGTTTCAGCCAAATCGCGTTTACTACATGTTCGATCCCGACCGCAGGGCTTTGGAATGGTGCCAAGCTATCGAAGACACAGCCAAGCTATTCGAAGTCGACATCGCACGAATCTACCAAACGGCAATGCGCGAAGGAACTTTCGATATAATTTATGGAAAGAAACGCACTGAAAAGGTTCCTAGAATCCAGAATCTTTGGTTTTTATTATTCAAATCTACAGGAACTCGCAAAAGAAGAAAAGGCACGACTGAAAAAACGTCAAAAAGAGGAAAAGAAACGCCTCAAACGAGCCTTGCGCAACCTCCGCAACCGTTGATCGGAAAGAAATGAATTCAGATTCTATTTTCTCTAATTATGTCAATCAACATTCTTGTCAACTGGGTGCTACGACAAGAGCGAGTTTTCCATTTGCGAGGAGTACTGTATGCGGCAAAGCGCATTGCGTGCATGCACTCTGCGTGTTTACACTTTTATGGCGTGACGTCATCGCGCCGTACATCTGCGGGTTTTTTGCTTGCGGGTTTTTTTTTCAATGTTTTTTTCAGAGTTTTTTTTTGGATTTTTTTTTCCGGTTTGGTTTTGATTGTGCGAATATTTTCGAAACAAAAAGAAAACTTCTTTTTTACCTCATAAGAAGGCTCCTTTTTTTGTCCTCAAAAAAATCTTCGTGTTCTTCTTCTTCTCATATTTTTTTCTCTCGTTCAGATTTTTGAAATGAAAAAAAGTGGTGCTATGAATGAAATTCAGGATGGAAAGTGACGATTATGTTAACGCCATTGTTTTCGACTCAATTTTAAAGCAACAAGAAATCACAAAGGAAGTTTTGGCGAAAAAAGATGTCCCTGCTCCTCCACCCTCAACACCGGCATTGTACAAGAAACCAATTTTTCGTAAAATTTCTGACAAGTCCCTTCAAATCTCTCAATGTACATTTAAAATATCTTGAAGATTTTCTGGGAAAATGACTTTTTGTTTGATATGGTGGTTCTGTAAAAATTTGTTATTTTCTTATTTTTCTTATTTTTTTTGATATAACTTATTTCAATTACTGGTATTTGTTATGATGCAATTTTTTTTGATATTTTTTTCTCTTTGAAATATCAATATTAGCTTACTTCTTTTTTTCTATATTTGTGGAGTTGACCTAATAGCTATCTATAAAGAAACATTTTCCTAAGCTGCCCCCTTTGACAAACAGAGTTTTTCATTAATTAAAAAAAGTTTTCTTTTTGTTTCGAAAAAAATAAATAAGCCGGAAAAAAATTCAAAAAAATCCGAAAAAAACCCGCAAGCAAAAAACCCGCAGATGTACGGCGCGATGACGTCACGCCAAAAAAGGGTAAACACGCAGAGTGCATGCACGCAATGCGCTTTGCCGCATACAGTACTGCTCGCAAATGGAAAACTCGCTCTTGTCGTAGCACCGTCAACTGATGATTCCCTCATTTTGCAGATTTTTGAGTTTGAAAAGTAATTCGGATGATTTCTTGTCTTGATAACAATTGTACCCTGCATAACGGTTTTTGGTTTTTTCTTTTGTCGTACCCTACTATACTATTTTTCCAATTTCGAAAAAAAATTATAGGCTCAAATTGCTATGTTAGTGACTAATTGGTTCTTTCACGTCGCTTGTGTCCGCACAAAAAGCACAGAACTTCTTGTTTTTGAGCTTAAAGTAGACTCCTGTCGGGTTTCAAGCACATGCGCATACCCCTCTGCTCTTTTTCTGACTTCAACTTAGAAAAAATTTCGACTTCTTCAGCTGTTCAACCACAATGAAGGCAAATGTTTCATCATCATGAGGATTTTCATTAATTCTTGTTGCCTTCATTGGGGTTCCCGTCATTCTGTTTTGTGGTTCTGAACCAACTTGAAGACAGCTCTACTGTCATTTCACGGTTATCTATATTTCTTTCTACTGGTAAAGTTAGTTTTGAAATAGTTCATTTCCTCCATCCCATGTTCCACTCTTCTTTTTTCTTCTCTTCACGTTATTCCGGACTCACTTGCATACAGCGCAGTTGCCAATTGCTCCAATACGCTGATTGGTAGAATTATACAAGTTAAGCGGTTGTCAAGGGACCTAGGCTTTTTTCCTGCACTATTCCATTCGATTTCCAAGCGATTGCTCTATTTACACTATTCTGTTTTTGTTCAAGCCATATCCTCTAATAAATTCCTATCGAAAAATGATTCCTCAAACAATGAAAAAAAAACTAATATGTAATGGTATTAACGAAAGAGAACAGGGAGTAAATAAAATGGGAAATTGAGTCGCGTTTGTATTATAATTGATGAGGGTCATTGGAAGGCATGTACAGGAAGGATGAAAAATTAAAAAAAAAAACAAATTTTTTTCAAGTAATTTTCTTTTGTTTAAAGTTGATTGTGATCGCAGAATTTTTTTATAAATCCGAAAAAAATAATCTACAGCTTGCAAAATTTAACTTATATAAGAATCGATTTTTCTCACGAGGCCTATCGGAAAGTATATAAGCAGAGTGGCTGCAAACCTCAATGCGGAAAAAAAAGACAAGAGTGCCTGGAATTCCGATCAGATGTTCTGATAAGGCCTAAAATAATCGACCCGATAAGCATTCCCATCACTCGGGTCGAGCTCTCGAACAATCAAAGTTACCATACCGCTCCTATTTTGCTTCTCAAAAATGGTCAACAAGAAAGTCAGCATTGCAACGTGAGTTCTTTGTTTTCTTACTTGTTCCTTCTGTGTTTCAGAGTGAATAATTATGTAGCTGTTTTTTTTTTTTGGCCCAGTAAACCATGTCGTTTTCAATTGAGACTTTCAAAACTTCAATCAATTCTTTCAGAATGCCAGATCCCGTTGTTCTCCCAACCAGTGAAGAAGCGACTCGCAGGTTGAAAATTAAGATGATCGACCTAGACACCGAGATCACAAAATACAACTTACAGGTTATATAATATAGACTTTTTTTTTATGTGGAATCGTATTTTTAGGCTCTTGACAGCAGTCGAAAAATGGTGATCGAGCTCGAAACTATCAACGAGGAAGGTTTTCACACTTTGGCTGCACTTGAAGAACAAGACGGTTTGTTTTTTCCCACTAGCCTTGCAAATTCGATATTTTTTGTCCTGTTTCTTCCATTTTTCGTTGTGTACATTGAGACTTGAATTTTTAACTAGACAAAATTGAACGTTTTCAGCCGTTTCTCTTATGAACCGTTATTTTCAGAGCAGCTCGACAAGATAGAAGAAAATTTAACACGTGTGAATGCTGATTTAAACGTCGTGAGCAGAAATATCCATAATATGGAAGAGTTCTGCGGATGCGGTTTCAAAACACTTCTTTGGTAAGCATCATTTATCTTTCTCTATCTTCTGTGAATAAAAACAAATCCTCATTTGAGATTCTGTTCTTTTCAAAAATTTATTTTATAGCTCTTTGAGTTGAAAGATGTATTTTGATGTTTCAGCTATCCATTCCGATGTCTGCGAAAGAATAAACGCAATGTCGCAAAAGAAGAAGTCTTACAGTGAGCATTGCTAAATTTCGGCAAATTCCAATATTTTCGTTTCAGATCCATGAAAAGCACTTCTGGAGGAGAAGTCGCCGTCACATTCCGTCCAAGTAAACGACGAGAATCAGCAGGCGACTTCATGAAAAGGTTCCTGATTTGTTCCTTTCCTTGTGCGACTTGTTATCATTTTTGACACTCTTTTATGGCTTATCGATATTTTCAATGACGACATTTCTTAGACTCACTTCGGACACGATCGAAGATGAACTGGAGAAAAATTTGATTCAAATCGACCAGTCATTGGAGTCGATAAAGCACCTGGCCGTAGATATGCACGTTCAGCTGAAGATCCAGGAACCCAAGTTGGAAAGAATCGAGAAGATGGTTAGTATTTCTTTGAAGGTCAATCTCAGAAGATGAAAATTGTGAAGATCTCAGGGAATGGGTGCAAAATGAGAAGAAAAATTGATCATATTATTATAAAATTTCGAAAACTCATCGTCTTTCTGCAGGCTGAAATCAACGATGACGTGGTCGATGGAGTCAACGAACGAGTGCGCAAACTGTTATGAAACCAGGGAACTTTTGGTTTTCTTCGACGCGGGCTTTTATCATGGTGCTTACTTCAAGGACATAACATATTGTTGAGAATAGTTCCGGCTTGTATTTATCACAGTCCATAATAAATTTATTACAGTCCATAACGGTTACAATACAGAAAACTGGGACCTTGTCCGTTGAGTTTCTTTCAATCAGTTCCAGGAGTAGAAGTAGCGGTGAGCACCGTAGCGGGCTGAAATAATCAATTTCCTCAGATTATTTTGGATTTGAAATTCAAATTTTGAGAACGTCTTCTTTCACGCTGATTGATCTATTCCTAGCTCCCACTAAATTCTAAACCCTTCTCATTTTCAAAGTTCCGAGCTTTAAAGTTCCGAAAACATGATAGAAAGCAGTGAAAAGGTTTTCCTTGTAAATTGTCAACCTAATTTGTCAGGAAGATAATACAATATCGAAATGGATATTGATTCAGAACTCACCAGCCGGCAGGTAGACGTCAGCCCAATCTTTTCCACGACGGTCATAAATTCTTGGCTCGATCCATTTCTTGTCGAGAGTCTTGAAGTCGATCACGCCGTTACGGTAGAGGTCGATGGCTCCCTTCACGTTCACACTAAAAATAAGGGCATCAAGTGTTAGGATTAATGTCAAAATGGTTTGGTTTCAAGCTTGAAAATTCATGAACACAAAAAGTTTACAAAAATATTAAGAGAGAAAGCTGAATGAGTCAGGCGATTCAAATTTCCGTGAATCGGTTGAAGGAAATCTAAAGGCTCTACAAACTTCCGATTGAAAAAAGAAAAAAAAAACCAAAAACCTTCTTGAAACCAATTAAATTTGACAGTTAAAAACTTGAACGATTAAACATTTTTGAATTATTTGGATTCTGGAAAATCGATTTGTGCCGACTCCGTGAAAAAAACGTCAGAAATCACAGATTTTGTTAATAGATCTCTGAAAAAATTTGAAAATGGTGAAAATGCAGATCGCTGTTTCAAGCCATTTCAATTGCGACCATAAAGTTTTTTTCTTTTGCGGAAAATAGAGGAAATTATCATGTTCATAGTATAATTTCTACAAAATATCCTTCTTTAAAATTTTCCTTGAAAAAATACAGCAGTTTAAAAGTTTTTTTCTCATGGGACAAGTGATGACTCTTTCTATTTTATTTTTTTTGAATTTTTTAAAGCTTAAGATTGCTGCTAAACAAACTTGTCAAGTTGCCACGGTCTGGCGTTGTTCCACAGCGGGCGGTCGTAGTTGGGGTCGCGATACCGGCGCCAGTAGGTCGGGTTCAACCAATCAGTGTACCACTTGTAGCGAGACCTGAAACTTTCGTGGATTATGATTCTGTTTCAATAAAATCACCAGAAAGGAGCGTATTCATGTCCGAGAGAGTTGGGGATAGGATCAGTTTGGAGTTGACGTCTGGCTGCGAATCTGTACGTTTCCCAGTAGAACGGAGTGTAGAAAGTGTATCGATCGATGTTGTAGTCGTCGAGCTGGAAAGTTTCAATTATCGAAAGTTTTCATGATTTTTGTTCTCTTTTGCATACAAATAATCTGATGAAGGTGATGGGATCATGTAAAAATAGTTCTCAAGAAACTTATTGTGAGTTATAAAAAGAACAGATTGATTTTGAAAAAGCAAAAAACAAGCCAGCTCGTTTTCCGAGAAAACAATCGCGGTAATCGCCGCCTGTTACACCTCCAGAGCTCAACAGAGCACATGGAGGGCGTTGAAGATTACACAAAGTTTTTTATCAGCTATTTTTCTTTCATATTAGCCGTTTGTGATTCATTCTAATGCAAGGAGAGTGATATTCATCTAAAAAAACCATGTCAAAGTCGCGACGGTAGCGGTTCAAGGTGGATGAACGGTAATTTGAACCGACTCTCATCGTCGAGATGTTCGGCACGGATGTCACTCTGAATTCAAAAAAATTTGAAAAAAAGTTTAGAGAAACATTGAAAAAAATCAGGAAATTCAAGACTAATATTTCAATTTCTTTTGAACTGGAAAAGTAGAGTTCAATAACTTTTTCTCACGCTGTAAATAAAGATTCTCAAAAATGTTAATACCAAAAATTTTTTTCCTCGTTGCTGTATGAAATGTGCTCGAAACTTCGAAAAAAATCTTTTTAACCTTCAATGTTAAGCTGAACGAACATTTTTTTATTCAAAAATTCAAAAAAATGATTTCTTCAATTTTGCTTTTTTTACTGAATAATAACTTGAGATTTAGAATTTTGAAGTTCCAATATAAAAAAAAGGTTCTCCGTCAGTTTTATTTCTGGACAAAAAAACCAGCTCACCTGGAGAGAGTGCCGACATTTCCGATGCGGTCAAGAGATCGAGAACGCGGTAGGACGACGGGCGTCCGCGCGCGGAAGGCGACGTCACTCGGCATGACTCCAGACGACTGACTTGCCGGAATACAGAAAGCAAGTGAGTCCTGGGTGTAGCAATCGTTGGAAGATGCCAATGCTGCCGCCCACGCCAAAACACAAAACAGCTGGCATGCCGAACCCTCAGCTCTTTGCTTTTTGTGTCCGGTGGCGGAAAAGCGTTCTTGATCAATTGAAAACGAGGCAGGGATATCTTAGGAGCTGGTGAAGGCCATAATTTTCCTTATCAATGGATGTTACGAGTTACAACTTTATTCAGTCTTCAGACAAGATTCTCAGCTGAATCATGAAATGAATGAACATTTGACCGTCAATTTGCAGGATCGCGTTGACCTAGAGTTGCTCGTAGTTCATTTTGTCCTTCTTCCAATAATGTAGTTCCGAAGATCAGATACTTCTCCATGTAGGAACAGTAAAGCGCCCAGTTTGCCCAGGGCTAGCGGGCGTGGGTTAAATCTCAGGCAAGAACGGAAAAGAAGACCGATCACTCCTGAGGAGTTTCTGAGGGACTCCTATAAGGTTTTTTTTTGATTTAGGAACTTTATGGGTTTTTTTTTACCACTCCTGAGAAATTTCTGAGTGTTTTCTAAAAAAATTTTTTTTGTTTTAGGGTCCCTATGGTTTATTTCTTTCAGGAACCCTAACCCTATACTTTTTAGGTATCTCTTGGGGCAAAATAGAGTAGTCCCTCCTTCAGAGATTGCTCATGGGGCCCCTATGAAACCCTCTAAAGGGACCCTTCAAAAGTTTCTCACTCAGGATGTAGAAACAAAATAATAATGGATGAACCTTCGAAATTTTCCGACTTATTGCCCTTAGCTATTAGGTGATGAGGGAACAGTTTTTTACTTCCAAAAGTTGACGATTTGAAATCCGAATAAGGAATATCAGTTAAAAGCAATAAATGTTAAACTAAAGCACCTCAAACTGTGGAAAATAGATCATATAGAAATTGGGCTATTTACTCAATAAAAAAACCCAAAAAAATTGACGCAAAAAGATTCTCGAACAGTAATTAAAAATTTCTAAAAAAATCATAAAACTGAACTAATTTCGTAATTTCACAAAAGTTTTTTTCTAGTTTTCTCCCGGAAACACTCGATTTTCAATGAGCCATAATATTTTTTGCCAGCCGTCAATTTTTGTAAATCTTTCGAAATTTATCTTCAGTTTTATTAATACATACACTTCTTCTTGTTCGACAAAACATCAGGTTGAAAAAAATTAGAAAGGCTGTGCAAAATATTTTTTTACAAGCTGAAATGCCATTTTTCATGGTCTACTGAACATATTATGGTAAAAGTAAACAAGTCGAAAAGATTTAGAAATGTTATTTTGATGGTTTTCTGAAAAACTGAGTAGCATTGACGAACAATAATTAAACTTCCTGATTTTTTTCACATTTATGAATCATAGAGAATATTTTTTTTCATTATCTTTGTTGAAATTGACAGTGAGGTCAGTAGAAACTTCGGAATGCTTTTTTTCAGGAACATCAGAATAAAGTCTCTTAATTTTGCTAATGAAAAAAATCAAAAATTTCCTCAATTCTTGTTTTTTTTATGATGCATAATGGGAAATCTTAAATGTCGTTTTTTCCGCTTTGAAAATATTTTCCTTCCTTCTATCAGATACTTAAGAATAATTTTTGAAACAGAAAAAAACAGCGCATTTTTTTGAGAGTCAGGATTGTCACAATATTAACTTAGTAAAAAGAAAAAAAGTGGAACAAAAAAATTTTTGAGCTTGATTTTTTTAAAAAAACTCGAGAAGCATTTTTTTGAGCTGGCTTCTGTCACTGTATAACTGTATAAAAATGCAGAATCAATAATTTTTTTCTTTTTTCTTTTCCTTTTGTAGATTATAAGAACGACTTGGATTTCCTTCATCTGGCTAGTGTTGAGGAAACAGACGAAGATGCATACCGTCCACAATGTAGAGGCGATTGGGTGAAGAATAACGCATCCGGCGATAATAGTCGATTTCACGCTCGTACGCATTCGCCTTGAAGTTTTTCGACTTTCCGAAGTCGTTTTTAAGCACCACCGCCGGCTTTGACATACAGTTAAAAAGGTTTTTTTTCTGACATCATTGACCCAAGGCAAAACTCGAATGATGCGATAAAGTTTTTTTTCAGGGACGTCGCAACCTCGAATAATTAGATAATCAAAACGAACATGAAAATTTTGTATTTTTTTCTGGAAAAACATCAGCGAATCGTACTTTCACATTTCAACTGTAGCAGTTTATCGTTATTTCGAACACGCACCAAAACCGAGAATAATTATTTTTTTAACTATTAATAACTTTAAAAGACAAAAAAATTTGGATTGACAATTTTTTTAAAAAAATTCATCAAAGATTATTTTTTTCCTTAGTTCGAAATAAAAATTTTTTTCTTCCCAAAAAGAAAAAAATGGCATTTTTTTACACGGGAAAAAGTCTAGAAGGACCTTAAAAAAATAACATATAGAAAAAAAGGCTCATATAAGGCTTCATTGGCTTTTTTTTTCTTTACCTTTCTAGTAGAAAAAAGTTTAGGAAAAGGTGAAAAAAGGAGATATCCGAAAGCTTCTGACACTTTTTTAAAAATCAAAAACAAGCTCAAGACAGTTTTTTGAGACCTTTATAAGGCCGTTTAGACTTTTCTCCTGTACATAACTTCTGTGCTATAAAATCTTTCATCCCGACGGATTTTCGACTTTTTAAAAGAAAAGCTGACTTTTTCATAGTCTGAAGAAAGATAGTTACGAAAAATGAAGCAATTTTTCAAAAAAAGTTTTTTTCTGGAAAAATAATCAAATTTTCAAGCGAATAAGCGCAATTTTTTCTCCGTATTCCTGATGCGACTGTAAACAACCTGTTCAAATGTTGCGCAAAAATGGCACTACAGGAAGGCATTTACGACCATCGGAGTTGTAAAGAAATAATGTGCGAGGTGGCAAATTCTAACGAGTAGGTGTTCTGGCGACCAGACATGCCTGACGTCTGGTCCTTTCATCAAGCGGCGCGTAGATCGGGCTGTAAAAGTTGCATATACTTGAAAGCAAGGCACTGAGAGGATTTTATAATGAAAAAGTCATAATTATTGTAGTGGTTATACTGAAAACCTTATGAAGAGAACGACGAATATTTTATGAAAAAGAACTTGAATTTTTTGAATTGAAGGGGGAAGTTCAAATCATTGCAACAAAGTACAAAAATACTGATGCGGTCTAGGAAAGAGAAAAAAAAAGAATTTTCATAAAGCAAAAAAGTAAAACTAAGAAACTGCAACGTAGACTAAATGAACAGGTCAATTTTCGAGAAATCATGTAGAATAGTTCTGTAAAGGCGTTTTAATTACTACCGAGAGAATTTCAAAAGAAGAAGAAGTGTGAAACAGAAAAGTTAGATAATTTTCAGGATGTGATGGGAATTATAAATGTACCATATAAACAAGCAAGAAGAAAAAAATTTGCTTTTTATTGGATTTATTAAGAAAAAAATAATAATTTGTACAACTTCGATTAAACTTGAAAATATTTTCCTTGACAGAAAAATTTGTATTCTTTCGAATTAATGAAAATCTGAACTACCATTGATTTATTTTTTGTTTTAATTCATATTTTTAAACACCCCCGTAAATTTCTTATTCATTTCGTATATATCCTACTATAACCGAAAAAGCTTCCTTCCTTTTCTCATTCTCAAAAAAGGATTTGTCATTCCACGTGATCCGCCTAATTGACAAATTTGACAGGATTACCGTTGTTCATTCACAAAAATCCTAATCCAAAGCTGTACAAAAGATCTTTCTGGGTTGATTGGGGCGAACTTCCCACAGGCGCCTTCCGATTTTGTGCAAGGCCGGATTTCATCGAAGAATGTCGCGAGATAGGAAGTATTGAGCAAAAAAGCGATAGCGTCCAAATATTCTGAAAACTTTTTTGACATTGGAAATATGAATTTTCAGTTTTCTAACATGATCTCTTAGTTTTTTTTTTTGTTGAAAAATGTGCTGCCACAAAAAGAGATTGACTATATTTTCAAAAGGCCTTTTTCAGAGGCTCTGATGTTTAGGTCATTCATATATAGTTTTCGAAGTTTCACTGGAGTTTTGAAGCAATTTGGTTATTGCTTGTTAAAGTTCAAAATTAATGAACCCCTTTTTTTGCAATTTATTTTTTTTGATTATATCTACAAAAAAATATGTATATAATTTTGCAGATTTTGTACATGGACTTTTGGGTGTCAAAAAAACGAAATAAGCGCATTTTTTTAAAGAAAAAAAGTGAAATGATTTTTCCCGGAAAAATTAAAAAAATTATATAAGATCTTTGTAAGCTACTTTTTAGTCTTTAAACTCACACATTTTAAAAGAATTTCAATAAATTTGGCGTTTATTCAAAATACTCTAAAAAAAGAAAAAAACTTCTTAGTTCGATAAAAAGTGAAAAAAATTTTTGACAGGAGTCTTCCTCAAAAAAATCAATGAAAATAAAATTTTCTTAGTTTGTTTCCTACTTTCTTCATGTATTTTTTCAAAAGCGCAATAGCTTGACTCTAAAAAAAAAACGATGAAAATATTTTTCCCTGATTTTCGTCATTTTCCTTCTTTCTTCTTTTGCAGAGTTCTATCAATGAATCTCATATCAAACGCCTCAAAAGTTTTCGAATTATGCAACAAAGTCACGGTGAATATCTGTTGCTATAAGGGGAAGGAGTGTTGGGCCCGCACTCGAACGCCAGACGTCGTGGCTCCGCCTCTTTTCGATAAGTTACCTCGGCTCATCTTTTGTCCGCCGACGCATCCGACTCCTGCTGTGCGGTATCGTCAACTTTCTCAGTTTTTCCTTATAAGGACAATTATTTTTTTTATTCTTTTTATCTCTTTTTTTAGACGAAATAGATTTCGTTTCTTCACCGATCCTTTACTCGGCCAAAAACTGGCGCCCAACCCTAAAAAGAAAGCCATTTTATCTTTTTGCACTGGATATTCTGAAAATCTGCAACTCCCAGATATTAGATGATGACGCTGATAATTGCAACTTGCACAACTCTCTATTTCATAAAATAACCTTGAATTCAAAAATCGTTATGCACGGCATCAGAAGAGTTTATCTGAAATTTGAGACGTCTTTCAATTTTTTTCGGTGTTCAGTAGATGAAAAACTTTTTAGGTTTTTATCTCGATATTTGAGAAATAATCAAGTAAAAATATATAAAGACTTTCAGTTTGCAATGAGGAATGATTTCTTTACTTGTTGGAAGTCATTTTGCGAGATTATTGCTGCTTCAAATTTTATTAATTGAAAATATGAATTTTTACGGGGTTTTCTTATTCACACGCTCTTTATTTGTTTTCCATAAAAATCTCGAGAATATTAATTCGATCATAAAAAAAGTTTTCTGTTTTGTTGGCGACTTTCCATTTTCTTCTTCTTTTTCTGGTACAAGATTTTTTTGGATATTTTTTTCGCAGAATTTTCTTTTTTTCAATAACCAGTTTGTTTTCTCAAATATTTTTTTTCAAAAGGGTCAAACTTTTTTCAACCTTTTGATGATCTTTTCTGTTGAACAGGTCGACAAACTTTTTTTCTTTCTTTTTTTTTTGTAACGAAAGTTTTCCTTTTTTGACTGTTGCCTTGAAATTTAGAATTGTCCAATACTAACCGAAAAAAATAATCTAAAAAAAAAAAATAACCTGATGCTTAGAACCAATTCTTCTCATTTCTTCTTTAAGTGTTGCAAACTTCAACTTTTGTCTTTTTACTTGAACAAAAACCACCCCATATGGTCTATCCGCTATCAGCAACTCGCACATTTTCTTCCAAAACATGCTTGGAGCAAGCCACTCAGTGTCAATTGCAATTTACTCCGGCCGCGCACAGATTTTCATGTTGTGGTCAAGGCGATAGTTTCACACATCTGTCTTACAAAGCAAGAAAGGAATCATATCAAATTTGTTGAATACAAAGGGATTCAACGTTGGCGATCAGCCGACGTGCTAATTGGGCCGGCCGCTCGCCGAGGCTACGGTAGCAGCGGCTCCGCCTCTCCACCCCTCCTCGCCTCTTGCGCGCCGTTCTTCTCTTTTTTCCACAAGCTGTTCGGATTCCTGTTGTGTTTTGTTATTGTCTTGTGTACCTACAAAAGAAATCAACACCTATTCTTGAGCTTTCAGGCTTCAGAAGTCGTCAACGATGGCTCGTTTCTCAATTCGGGAGCTGTGTCCCGACCTCACTGATGCAGTCGCCGACTCCCCTCCTTCAGGTTCGTACCTTATCTTAGCCTCATTTTCCTCATCTTGCTTTGATAAGATATTGTGTTTCTTGTTTGCCGTTGGAAAGATAATACAAATAATAGGGAGAAGGGTTAGATTCGGTCGAAAAACCTTAGAAGAAGTCCATAAAAGACGGGCAAAGGCTCGGAACGGCAAAATTTTAATCCTACAGGAATTCATCAAAGCTTCATGAAACAATGTTATTTGTATATAGGTTTCCTTTTTTGGTTGATTCATTTTCTGCCTTTTTATGTGAATTTCGAGCTGTGATGGGGAAAATTCTTCGAATAACTGTTATATAGATAGTCAAAGATCCAAATTTTCCAAACTTTGCTCAGACAGTACGATTCATTCGGGTGGCTCTTACGGACACTTAAAAAAGAATATTTCTGAAATTTGTGATCATTTTGAGCTTCCAATGAGATTTGCCTGTTTTAAAATATTTTTCATTCTAACCGGCACTCTAGAAGAGTAGTTTTCATACCCAAATCGGACTCCTAATCACACAAACTTGTTTTCTTATCAATATTTCTGACCTAAGCGGCTTACTATATCCAAGTACGGTAGCTATTTGCTTGGAAGCCGCGGGGCGCACTTGTTGTCGGAGGATGATTGATGTTTGCCATCGTGCTCGTTTTTCACATCAAACCAAGCGACTCTCGTTTACACTAACGAGTATGACAGTTCGCATCAGTCGCCGGACATGTCAGCAAACGGCACCGGAAAAGCTTGTCCAACACCGAAAGAAACTCAAGCTTTTTTACAGGATCCATGGCGTTGAGTTTCGACCAGTCACCGAGCTCTCTGAAGACCCCGCCTCTGGAGCTGATGACGCCTTTGAAGACCGAAGAGGACGATTTCGATGAAGGAATCGCTGAGGATCGTTCTGATAGTGGGGAGAGCTGCATTAAGGTGAGCTGAAAAGAATTCTGAGAAAACTGGGCATGCGTCATGATGATTTCAGAAGCTGTATGGGAACTGAAATTTTCCCACTACTATCCTCTTTTTCTCTCAATATTTCATAAAACACGGATAATCAAGGATTAAAAATATTTCCCCAAACTTGCAATTGAAAATAATTTTTTTAGAGACCTGTTGGGCTTCTGACTTAATTGTGCTCACCGCAAGCTTGAATGGAAACAATTTTAAAGCTCTTTCCTCACTGATTTTTGCTTACTAGTAAAAAAAAATCCAGTTATCATAAGCCTGTTTCATATGAAGTTTGATAAAGCCTCTTTATCTGATCCCATTGTCAAAAATTAGCCTTCATTTAGCGTGGAGACAACAACTCAAAGATTTTCAGGACGCTTCGAAATCGCCCGATGAGCTAAAGTCTGGAGAAGCAAAAAGTCCTTCGGCTGACAAACCACCATACTCTTACAATGCCCTGATAATGATGGCCATAAAAAACAGCAAGGAGAAAAGGTACAAAACCCCGAAAAATCATGAATAAAATATATAAGTTAAGGTTGACTCTTGCCGGCATCTACGACTATATAATTAGCAACTATCCGTTCTATCGGGATAACAAGCAAGGCTGGCAGAACTCGATCCGTCACAACCTCTCACTCAACAAGTGCTTTGTCAAAGTGCCGCGCAGTTTTGATGACCCCGGCAAAGGTAAACTATTTTTCCATTATTCAGAAGAGTTCTGGGTTTGAAACACATTGAGAGTCCAAAAGTGGAAAAAAAAGTTGGAAAAATTGTAGAAAATAATCGAAAGTCCTATTCGAATTTCCATACACGTACAAAATTTCGAAAATTTTTCTCTATTTTCAGAATGTTTTTTTTCACAAACGCAGATTTTCAGTTAGTTTAATTTTAGACTGGTTTCGAAGAAATACTAAAATAACCACAAATTTCTGTCCTAGCATAAATTTATATTCATCTCTAGCGCAGTCCTTACAATGGTTTCGAGGCCAATGTATTATCTCATAAGAATTGCCCAGAAAAAACGATCGTACCATATTTTCCGTCAATTTTCGATCGAATCACAATTTTTAAGGCTTGAAATATTCCACCTCAATCTGAGTCATTTGAATGGTATTATGATGAAACTTTGTACTTTTCTAAAACTTTTTCAATTCCAGGAAACTATTGGATGCTCGATGCAAACTGCGAAGACGAAGTGTTCATTGGCGGCTCCACTGGAAAACTCCGCCGAAGGCCCTCTTCGATGACTCGCGCTAGATTTGACGCCTACAAACAGTACGGTGCAGCGGCGGCAGCTCTTTTCCCCAACTTCTTTGCTCCTCCGGTTCCAAACGCGGTCCGACCTCCCAACTTTCCCAATCCTCCTTACATCCGACCTGTGATGCCTTTGGCCCCGAACATTCCTCAGATCTACCCTCAAGAATTGCTCCAGTACTACCTCGCCCAGCAGACAGACATGTTCCGCAAGTACTAGCCTCGATCTTCCCGGACTCAGAATCTGACGGGTATTTCGCTTTATTCTCATTGTTGTGACAAATACATTCACTCTTTTTTTCTTTTTTTTTAGTCTTACTGAATTCTCATATCTTTTAGCCGATCTTAAAATTGTGTCCTACCTTTTGAATCCGATTTTACCTCCATGTTGTCATTCACTGTGGAGTGAACATTCCTGTCACAAACGACTGTATATTTTACGCTTGTTTCGTTGTTTTTTCTTTTATATCTGAATTTTATCTTCAAATTTTATTGTAGTTTTTCCTTCCAAAGCCTCGAAATATCTAAATGTATATTAAATTATAAACTAATAAATATTCCTTGACCTTTTTAGTTGCGGCAAAGCTATAACGAGGTACCAAAACCGATTTAACTGTAGCAAATTGTGCGCAATTACAATATCACATTCGCAAAAACACCTGCTGCATGTTGCCTTTCGGGAAGTCAGCCGCCGCCCTTTGAGCCACTATCTGCGCTCGTTAAACGCTTAACTCCGGCGTGTTACACGATCCTAATCAAGATTAACAGAGCCGGCTACCGCTTTTTGTGAATTCGATCAGCTTAATCTTGGATGAAAGAGGTCAAAATGATTATTCGGTCCAGCGAAATTTTGAATCTGCCGCCAGACGTGAACAGTCGCGTCAAGAGAAGGTAGTGAAAAAGGTTCCAAAATACTTTTCAGGCTCACAGGAATGTTGGTGTTTGAATTCAAATGGGAAAATAGGAGAGTTAAAAAAAAAATTCGGAAAATTGATCAAAAGTTGGAGTTAGGTGTAGAAAGTCTACTCCATGCCTATTTTGAAAAAAACTGGAATTCTTTCAGCTAACCGAAAAAATACAAAATTAAAAATTGTTTGAACATTTCCAGAACTCATACAGTTGGTCTCGACTTTTTAACTTGTATCCGATTTAAATTTTTCTGAGGCACCGAGACCGCACGGAAAATGACTCCAAGCTTCACGGTCATTCTGCTCTTGGTGAAAAACCTTCGACTGGCTCGATTTCAGTTTTTTCCTCTTTTTTCGATTGCCGTAAGCTTTCATTTTATTTTTGAATTAAAAAAATTCTCTCGGGCAAAGTCGGTGGATAAAGGCCGCTAAGAGGGAGAGGCTCGAAAAAGGCCGCAGGAAGGCAGCAAAAAGAGTCCTTTTCTCGAGCCTTCCATTGTTTCTGGAATCTTGAAGGCTCAAGAAATTGGGAAAAAGGGAGCGGCAGCAAAAAGGGGGCATAATGGCCGATGATATGGCGCAAAAAAGCAGCAAAAAAGGAATTTTTGTCACTATAAAAGGAAGATTATTTTTACTTTTTACCCCCTTTCCGACTTTGCCTGTACTGTGTTTTTTTTCCAATCGATTTCATGGGTAAAAAGCTTCAAACTTTGATAAAGACGGATAATTCCAATTTTTTAGCTTTGAAAAAGAACTTTTTTCTCCCTTTGGAACGCTAAATAGCTGCCTCAGAAAATAATTCCCGTTAGTCGAACCTTTTTGCATTCCTACAATGAGTTAAGACGTTCAGGATTCTCTGATTATTTTGATTCAGATTGTTTTTTTTGGAATCCTCCGTATAAAACCTTCAAAAACCGAAAAATTGTAAACTATTGTCGGCAACCTCTTTTTCCTGGATTTACCTGAAGCGGCGTATAAACGGAAATTTGATATGCGAGAACCTGTGGCCGCCAGTGAACTTGACTTTTGTCTAAGCGGCGGTGGAAGATTTGGAGTTCCGGTTTCTTGTGTAAGGCGGCATATCTGAGGATGGAAGGGTCGACGGGTGATTGGCAGAAGCGCAGGCCGGCAGGTGCCCTCCCTGTGCTGCTCGGCGAGCCAATAAACAAATCCTCCACCTAGTCGAACCTCGACGTTTACAAGCGACAAATGATGAATTGGTTCCGGGCAGCTACGATAGATTTACGATCTGATTAACAACCTTTCGCGCTAACTTGTTAATGTATTTATGACTTTTGTAGGGTTTTCGAAACATTTGAAACAGAAAATATAATTTTGAAATAATTTTTAATGATCATCAAAACACTGAAAAAAAGGCCTTCTGGCTTTTATTATAAAAAAATTTTTCCGGGTAATTATTGAATTTTGAAAGCGTTTCTGACACTCAAATTAGTTTTTTTTCCGCTTTAGTTTAACGGCATATCATTGTTAGATCGGTTTCGAAAGACTTGAAAACGTGAAAATACCACAGAATACGAAAAAAATGAACAAGCTCGTCGAAAGCTTGAAAATGCCAAGAGCAAGAATGGCGCAGAAAAAACTATTTTTACCTTCCTGAGAACGGGAATTGTTTGTAAAACAGTTTTTTTCCGTACGTTTTTCTTATCATTCGATATCAGAAATGACTCAAAAAAAGGACTCAAAAGTTCTATCGAAGAAGTTAAAAGTGGTTTTGAGAAATTTTTCAAAAAGTTTCGCCAGAAGTTCCGTGGATCAAGCTTTTTATCTCTTAGTGAGATTGAAAGCTGGGATCAGGGAAAAAGTTCAATTTTTGCTCAGAGCTTTCGAAAAGCAGAACTTTACACTTTTCTTAGAAAAGCATGATTTTTTGCTTGAAAGATACAGTTTCATGCCTGCCCCATATCTTCTGGACCCAGATGATTTTAAAAGTCAGTTTATTTTTGATCCAATGAACACTTTCCGAGTGGTCGGTTTCCATTCCCGTGATCTACAGGCCATCCTTGGTCAATGCAGCTAGCAAAGCGGCTCTCAACTCTTAACGTATTCCATGCTTCAGCAGAGAACCTCCTCTGAAAACTGAGTGAATTTTCAATTTTCCCTTGGAATCAGAGTAAATAAAAAACTAAAATGATCTATCTTAGCCATAAACACCAACAGCTTGAGATTCCTCAAAACGCGCCAAAATTGGCACTAACTTTGCTTGTTTACAAGAGCCATCCTGTGTTTAGCAATGCTCAAATTCCTTGCTCGTTTGTTATAAAATTATTGAGCCCCGTGGAGATTAATTGAAGAACACTTGCACAAACATCGAGCGGCGATTATTTCCTCGTGGCTACGGTAGAGGGACGACGGCAGATGTAGTGTTGTGCAACTGCACATGCCTCCGCGAGCAAATGCGTGTAAAGGGGCTTGTTGTTCTTTTTGTGACAATGTTGCCTAAGCTGCCGCATCATAAGTGTCAGTTATGACAGTCAATGCTTCTTTTTTTCGGTCAGGTGGTGGAGAGGGAATTTTACAGATAGTTATCATGAATAATCAACCACAAGCATTTATTTCTCAAAACTTCAAGCTTTTCATCAGTTCAGAAGAAATCGGAGGTTTAGTTTCAAGAAACTTGGACCAAGGAATTTAGCACAATCAAAGCCAGAAAGTTGGTTGGTCTTTCTTACATAATTTTGGAAGTTCATTTCTTCCCTTCTCCGAAAATGAAGATCAGAAATCGATTTATTGTTTTTATGTCATATTCTAAGAGCTTTAGTTATAATAAAAGCTTCAGAGTTTCATCAAATATTATTTATTTTCCATGTGACAGTTCATTTTCCATGACATCTGAGTTTCAAGCGGAAAAAGTTTGACTTACAAGTTTTTCAGCATCTATTTTCATACAAGGAAATCATATGAACTTTTTTTTCATTCTAGCCAGAATACTTCTCGTTTGAAAAATAGTTAGCCGTTTTGGAATGATTCTAGGATTTTCGATGGTGAACTTACTAATAGATCAACTACTGATGAATTGTAATCAAAAATGCTCGAGAAAAAAAGGAATTCCAAAAAAATGTCATGAAATGTAGGCTAAGCCTTCAAGAACACTCATGATCAAATAATACAAAAAGACAGGTGTGTTATGTCTAATTCCAATCCATGTAATCTCCAAGAGGAAACGTCCAACAAAACGATTCTCAAGGATAAACGTCAGGTCTTGACGTTCCTTCCGCTCGCACTCAAGTTTATCCGGTGAGTCGAGGTTGTGGTTCAATTAAAGAGATCATCAGCGTGTAATGCGCACCAACTCACCAGATGCCCCGGAAAATCGCTCGTTCGCCGTGTATCATTAGCAAAAGTTGGACATCGGGATGGTTTTACTCGGATTAGGGCGCCTCCTTAGCCTTCAATCTCATTGGATCATTCAGTACTGTTAGCAAATGTCGTTTTTTTTTTGATTGAAAGAGGGCTTCCTGAGGGAAATTTCAATTATTTGGGGTCATCTCGGTTTTTGATACCTTCTTTGAAATAAAAACTGATCGTTTTCACCTTTCTTATCATTTTTTCGGATTTTCTTTGTGGACGCGTATTATAATCAATCGAAAAATGTTAAAGGCCTTTGAGTACAATACGCTGTTGAGTGTGAAAGAAAAATGAAAGAGCGGCGGCAGGTGTGAAGGAAGAAGAAGATACGCTGCCGATTAGTATGGACTTGCCACCTCCTTCAGCAGTCTTTCTTACAAGATTGCGTGAATTGCTGGCGCATGAGCAGGAGATCTCAGCAAACAGAGCGCTTCTCTTTGAGCACCATATACAGCTTGGACATGTAGTTACAATCAGAAAGGATTTTCTCAACAGGGAAATATAACAATTAAAAAAATTTTTTTTTCATTGGGAACATTTTTTTGAGAGGATTTTAATAGTGTTAAATGAATGCCAAGTGATTGTTTGAAATATTTACATTGAGCCTGAAATTACTCATTACTGTTTCGTTCAACTGTTAAGACGAAAAATTTGCCAGATTCTCGGAAAAACCTTCAAACTACTCAGTATCTTAATCTTACTGTAACTGTATTTTTTTACGATTGAACAGAACATTTGCCTGACTATCAACTTAATAGTTTGAAATAAACTGAAAAAAACACAAATGAATAAAATTATGCTATCATTTTTTTTAATAGTGCAGATGGAATGTCGTTAGCGAAAACTCCGAAAAGTGTGAAGATGAATTTTTTTTTTCTCAGAAAAGTATCTTTTTCTCAACTTCGATTTTTCTTGATAGCACCGAAAAATCAAGCTAACATACATTATTTGAAAATGTCATGTACCCATTTTTTTCAATTTTTTTCTTCCTAGAACAAGGATTTGTCTTGATTTTTTTAAAAGTTGGAGAGTTTACAGGTAAAAGTGGTATGCATTTTTTTTCTCTTTTCGAGAAAATTTACCTAACCTTCCAAGTTTCCAGCTGAAAAAGCGTTTTGTGAGAATTATAGATGATCTGAAAAAAACCAACAGTATCTCCCGAAGCGGTGGACTCTTTTACATATCCTTCCACAAACAGATCAACGAGGCCACCAGAGATTTTTTGCGCAACCAGAGCTCGTTGTACAGTTGACTCGGAAAGAAACGCTGATACGCCAGGTGAGGTCTCCCGTTGCGTTTGTTCGCGCCTATTCCTGAGCCCTCTAATTTGTTCGACTTGATGCTTTTGAGGATACCGCAGTAGTTATTTCAAAACAGCTTGGTTTTGTTTGAAGAAGCTAACTTTTGGCAGATTTCCGGGCACACAGCTGTATTTAAGTCAAGCAGATTTTCAGGTCCTAAAAACTTTTAACAATCTATCATTTGCTCTGAGTGTCCTGATTTGGAAGATTATTATAATTTTCCCTTATTAACGAGGTAAATTTCCCGATATTTATCATAAGCAACGCTGTGTGCAAAAAGGAAGCAAACGCGCCTGCATTTAAATTTGAGTCAACATAGAAATTAATGAAATAATTCTCTTGAAAATAATTTCAATCATGCTTTTTTTTTTAGAAATTCTGAGAGTTATGAAAGAGAAGTCTGAAGACGAACCTGAAATCTCCTGAAGTTACAATAAAAATCACTAGTAGAGTTCTAAAAATAAAAACAATCAAACAAAATTCAGAATGAATCGCTGAAAAACCAGCCTTCAGCCATCGTGAAAGCCTTGCGTCGGCCGCCGCAAGACCACAATCGTGATTTTTTTCGAAATTATGATCATATTAGAGATTTATCAAACTAGTAGAAGCTTATAAACCTTTTCAAAAGGTATCTTTTGAAGAGCTAGAAAAAAAGGATTTTTGGGGTGGCCAAAAAACCAAATCCGCCAACTCGAAAAGTACAGTATTTTGAAATTTTTCTACAGTAACATGAACTGATTCAAACTGAGAAGTTCCTAAATTGGAATACCTATCGATTTAAATATCACTTGCTAAGTAAAAAATCTTCAATACTCAGATACGCAGGTACCTACCGGCCTACCGTAACCCGATTACATGAGCTTTTATTGTAGTCTTTCAATGAAAAAATCTTCCCGAAATTGATTTCCTGGCCTGAACTTGAAAGAGAAACGGCTAAAGATGCTAAGAAATGCAGCCAGGGCGTTCGAAAAGAAACATTTTCAAGAAGAGGAGAAGCCAAGAAGTCCGTGTGAAGACCAAAACTGAGATACAGCTGTCCACACCTTTTACTCAGAAGAAAAACCTCTTGAAAAACCTCAAATTTGCTCTTGACCTGATTTCCCAAAAGTTTGAAAAGAAACAGAAGGTTGGGAAATAAAATTTTATTAAGCTCATAAAATCGAGGGAATGAGAAAAAACAAGGAATTTTTGAAATATAACAAAAAAAATTAGACACAACACACACACACACACATACAAACACCATAAATATTTCCTTAACATTCAAAATGACAAAAGACAAACAATTTAATCATTTCTTCCATCAATTTTCAGTCGAGAACAAGTTCGCTGACTCCAGTCTCGTTCCCCGGCTCTGAAAAAAGACTTTGATTCGTGAACAGATCAAGTTTGGGTACCTCCTTTATAGGGAGTGAGCGAGCTTCTTGGACGTTTTGCAGTCCACTACATTCATCACTTCAAAAAAAAAAATCTCGTCGAACATTTTTTCAGTGATTGCCCTGGCCCAACTCGGCACCGTAGATCCGGCACCAATGACCCATAGCGTGATTTGGGTCACCGCTAAGCTTCTGCTGAAAAGTAATTATTGTTAATTTGTAAGTAATATTTCGAACAGTCGGAAATTAGGTTCAATCACGATGAACTGTTAATTCGGAAACAAAATATTGATTCAGTTATACTAACGTTTGTTCTCGTTCTAGTTCAAAAGTATCCTCGTTCTGTTCAGAAAACCAGGAATGAAAAATTATCTATGGAGAAGGAGAAAAAAATCCTCACCAACATTTGCGATCTCGCCAGGAGCTGTCGGCATTCCATGGACGCTGGCTCTGGCTGCCTGAGCGCTCTAAAGAAAAAATTAACAAAAAAGATCATTTTATTTAAGTACCTGCCATCAAACTCCTCTATAGAGATGGTGCGACCTTTTTGGATTTTTTGCAGTCCACTACATTCATCACTTCAAAAAAAAAATCTTGTCGAACATTTTTCCAGTGATTGCCCTGGCCCAACTCGGCACCAAGGGCCTCATTATTAGGACTCTGAAAGTTTAATTTGAAAAATGAAAACCTCCTAGAACAAACCACATCCGACTTCATTTTTCATGAAGAAGTAGGCGTGCGATTCCAGCACGGCTCTTGCTACTCTCCCGGCTCTTGCTACTCTCATGAAAATGGAAATGAGAGCTTGACCCATAGCGTGATTTGGGTCACCGCTAAGCTTCTGCTGAAAAGTAATTATTGTTAATTTGTAAGTAATATTTCGAACAGTGGGAAATTAGGTTCAATCACGATGAACTGTTAATTCGGAAACAAAATATTGATTCAGTTATACTAACATTTGTTCTCGTTCTAAGTTCAGAAAACCAGGAATGAAAAACTATCTATGGAGAAGGAGAAAAAAATCCTCACCAACATTTGCGATCTCGCCAGGAGCTGCCGGCATTCAATGGACGCTGGCTCTGGCTGCCTGAGCGCTCTAAAGAAGAAATTAACAAAAAAGAACATTTTATTTAAGTACCTGCGATCAAATTCCTGAATAGGAATGAGCGAGCTTCCTCAGGCGGCGTCAATTCGAACAAGACTGCGTTCCTTCTTTCCCGAGAACGGAAAGGACCATTTGACCCATTGCGTGATTTGGGTCACTGTCAAGCTCCAACTGAAAATTCAATGATTGTCACTTCATGGGGATTATTGAAAACAGTCCGAAATCAGGTTCAATCACGTTGAACTATTGATTTCTAACCAAAAAATTTATCTGGTTATACACTGCGCGTCAAAATTATAGACGCACCTTCATTTTTGCAGTTTTCAAAGATACGTTGAACTTCTTGCAATCAAACCTATTTTATGATGAACTTTTTTATTTCAAATAAACACTAAAGTTAGTAGGAGGCCACAGCATTTTAATTAATTTTGAATCGAGCCATTTTATTTACAGGCAGCAAAACGCTACCCTCCGCAGAAGCATTTTGTCCTCTCGAACTTTTCAGTCATTGTTCAAAACAACGTTATTTGAAAATTTAATGCGCAAACTTCGATATAAATTCCTTGATATTTCCAGAAGAAACCATTTTTTCTGAAATTTTCGGTTATTTTTTTCGCTTTTCGCATGGTTTGTAAATAAAATTGCTTGATTCAAAATTAATAAAAATGCTGTGGCCTCCTACTAACTTTGGTGTTTTTTTTAAATTAAAAAGAAAGGCGAAAGTTCCAACAAAAATGAATAATGAGCTCTGACCCAGGGTGCGTCTATAATTATGACCCGGTCGAAAAACTATTTTTGACGGATTTCGAAAATTTGTTGTACTGAGTCTGCTGTAGTTCTCTTTCCAATGTTAGTTATTTGATCTAAGGTTCATCATAAAATAGGTTTGATTGCAAGAAGTTCAACGTATCTTTGAAAACTGCAAAAATGGGGGTGCGTCTTTAAATTTGACGCACAGTGTATTAAAATAAGTTCTGGTTCTCAAAGTTCAGACGAAACAATCAATGAACAAGTTCTAGGTGAAGTAACAAAAATAAAATTTGAATGGCTCACATTTGCGGTCCAGCCGGAAACCAACGGCCTTCCATGGACGCTGTCTGAGCCTGAGTGCTCTTAAAAAATTTTTACTAAAAATAGATCATTTTCATGAAGTACCAGCGAATTCCTTAACAGGAATGAGCGAGCTTCCCTCAGGCGGCGTCTCTTCGAAGACGATTGCGTTGTGGTCGCTTTCGTCTAGGGCTCCAGCATGAGAACCAACGCTCTGAAAAAAAATTTGTCTGAAACAACTATGATATTCAAGTACCTGCGTTCAAATTCCTTTTTAAAGAATGAGCGAGCTGAAAATCCTCCGCAAGCAGTCTTTTCAAAGGCGCCTCTGTCGACGTCAGTGATTCCTCCCGGCCAGCTCGCCACCGTAGCTTCCACAGCAAGAAGATCCATTTTGAATCTGAAAACTTGATTAAAAAAAACATGCCTCTTAGAACGAACCACATCCGACTTCATTGCTCATCCTCAAAAAGGCGTCTGACTGGAACCCGGCCTTTGCGACTTTTCCGACATGGTTGCCTTCGCAGCGATTTCTCGGAACGCATCGCGGCAGGTTCGGCCAACACTGGGTGCCTGAGAGCTCTGAAAAACAATTGACTGAATATATATTATGCTTTATTCTCTTACCTGCGATCAAATTCCTATTTAGGAACGAGCGAGCTCTCCAAGGAACTCATCAGGCGGCGTCTTCTCGTAATCCATAGACGCTGGCTTCGACTCCCGCTTCCAGACTCCAGCCAAGTACCCAAAGTTTCGTCTCTGCAGTAGATGTGGGTAACACGTCGGCAGCGTTGTCAGAATACCGGCTGCAGCGGTGAGGCAATGTCAGACGTTCTTCAGCTCCCAGAAACGACGGCATCAGGCGACCTGCATCATCAGAAGACGTGGCGGAGGCGAGAGGGACGGCAGGAAAAACCCGAGGGAACTGATAACACTCCCGTTACTGGCTCCTTTTATACGCAAACTTTCGCGCCTTGCGGTCTTCGACGGTCTAAATTTTGACAGGTCAAAAAGAGGCCGCAATGAGATGTATTTTTCGCGCCTATTTTTCGTGAAAATAGAAGTCGACATGTTTTCGAGTGTTCTTATCACTGAAATTCGAAAAAAACATAGAAGTTATAAGTTTTATATTATTCTACCTTTTGGAGCGGTTTTTTTCTTTATTTCCTTTTTTTAGTTCATAAAGCATTTAAAGAAACTCTTTCCACATCATATTGAAAAAACCTCTATAGTAAAAAAATTCTTGAATTTATAAATTTTTGGATAAAAAAATTAGACCAATTCAGATTTTTTTAATTGATAAATTTTTTTCACAAGCAGGAGCAAAAATATCAGAAATTTCAAATTTTGGTTAAAAAAACAGTGAACTCCCTGAAAACACAAGTTTTTTTATTGTTCTTTGAAAAAAATGTCACAGATTTGTGCAGTAATAATTTAAATCAGCAAAGTTAAGTTAAAAAAATTTTTTTATTTAACCGAAACGCGTAACTTGTGTACCAAACTGATAACAACCTTTCGAAAAATTAAGCGCAAAATAATTCAAATCGAAAACTCGACACTTCTTTAAAGTTTTCCTAAAGTCCAGTCGAGCGCAACCTTACTTTTTGAAAAATAGAAGCTGTCTGACTCTTTTGTTGATACATCAAGGAGTATCCTAGTAAATTTTTAGTGAGTTTCCAACCTCGAGGTGAAACAATGTTTTTGTAAGCTTTCAAAACTCTGTTGAGACTAATTTTATTCGAAAAATTAATATATATAAACGAAAAAGGATGATTCATCTTTTGAAAAAAATTCCTCAGGAGGGCGTTTGAAAAAAATCAAAAAAAGACAATTCATCAAAAATTTGAAAGAAAAAAAGGAGAATAGAAATCATCAAAAAAATACTACAAGTCCTCTGAGTCTTACAAAAAGAAAAATCAAATTTTTTTGTGGGGGTCAGTCGCCGCAAATTACTTTAAAATGGTCTTTTTCTATATTTTTGCTGATATGAAAAACCATTTGGATTGCTGATCGCAAATATTTTTTTCGTATCCATTCTCCTAAAGAAAAAGCCCTTGAGGATACTTGAAAAAAATAAATTATTCGCTTCTAGCTTTAAGTTTATTTTTTTCATACAAATTTTTTTCGATAAAAAAAGTTTCTTGATTCGCCCATATTTTCCAATGATTGAATCTAAACGAGGGAGCTCATTCCTTAGTTAACTCTGACATTTTTCTTAGACTAGCTCAAAAAGTTGGAAGATAATTGATACTTATCATGAAAAGTCTTCATCTCACCATTCAGTAAGTTATCAGGTTAACTGACAGAAAGTTTCAACTTTCACACAAAAATGACTTGCCTTGTCAGATTGCTTTGCCAACGTCCAATCGAAATTTTCTTGGCCCATTGAAGCTTTTTTGAAAGGATTTTTTTTAAATGTATCCTTACCGAAAAATCGACGTAAAAGCACTGGCATGCGCTTTTTTGAACAAAAAAACAAAAATATGTATGCATTTCCATGGGCTCCGAAATTGCATACTCCCTTCAAAATGACTCAGAAACCAGGTTTGAATCATTCAAAACATTTGCAATTTCAAAGGTTTGTGCTGTGGTGTCCAGAATTTCTTTCTCATAGCAAAAATTCGTGATTCATCGACGGAAAACACAGAATTTCTTCCAAGGCGTTGCCCTGACGGTAGAATTGTTTGCTGGTTGAGTCAGAGCTTTTCTGAGCGGTGGCAAACCGTTTTTCGTGTTATTCGAGCATTGTCGTTCTGCCAACGATGTCCTCGCCGCTGGTTTCGTTATTCTTCTTATTCTGTTTCTGTTCCTATAGTTATGCAGGACGAGTTCATGTTCGAGGAAACGTCCACTGTTCCCACCGAGCGAACAGGCAACTGATGACCGTTCGTCTGATGGAGGAGGATTTCTCAGAAGGTCGGTTTCATCATCTATTCCCCAGCTTTGTAGGCTGAGTACAGGAAGAAAACGCATAAAGTGTTAATGCCAATCTGATCCTGATTTGATGGTAGTTTTTGTGAAGAGCAGAGCAAGAGGAGAATAAAGAGGGGTCATTCCTTTGCGGTTCGGATTTTTCTAAAAAATTGCTCAAACACTTTCTGAATGTCTAGATGAAAATGTGTCATAGTCACCACATACGCAAACTTCTAGTTTATAAGATTTTGCAAAAAATGGGTTTCAGGCCTAACTTTTTGACCTTCAAAACTGACTATCTCAAAATATAGCAGCTGGCGCGTGTTGCAATTTTGAGGTATCTTCATACAGGAATTTTTTGAGTGAATCTGCAAAAAATTCTGAAGTGAAATGACCTCCTTGTGGGTTCTGATTCTGTGTTAAAAACAAAACCTGAGAATTAATATCTCAAAAAATAAAAGTTTGCGCAAGTAGCGACTATGAGTGAACTTTACCTAGATATTCAGAGAGTGTTTGAGAAAATTGTAGGCAATTCCAAATCGAAAAATAAAATGACTTGTTAGCCCCAATAATTGCAGAAGAAAAAGCTTATCGGATATGGAATGATATTGCAGAAATAATTTTTTTGTAGATGGATTATAAAAAAAGATTTTTTTAAAAAAATTTTTGGTCCATTTTCAAACATTTATGAAACGGAACTTTTGACTTTTTGACGTTTTTTTGAGATGACGATAAGAAAAATTTTTTTTCCGAGTAAATAGCCAGCTTCCTACCACATACTTTTATTCAGATAATCTATGTTTCACAAAAATATTTTATTTCAGCTTTTTCTTCATAATTTCAAACCCAGGCACGATTTTTTTCAGCACATTCTGAAACTCTGGAATTTTATTCTCATATCATATTATTGTGTTTTGTTCCTTCAAAATCAGCAGCTTGATCAATTTATTTAAAGATCTATTTTTCATTCTCAAGCCTGTTAATTTTCAACTAAATCAGACTAGTTTCAGTTGCTGTTCTAAATTGGTTCGACTCGGACGACAATCTGGATGAGACACAGGTTGCTTATGGAGAACATTTCACGGTCGACGGATCCGAATTCGAGTTCGGAGGTATTGAGCCCTACATTGAAGTTTACCACCACTGCTTTGTGAGTTTAGTTTTTCTTCTTATCAAAATGGAGTTTTAGGGAAGCCCTGAAACGGTGCGAATCGAAATCACCGGTCCGGAAGAGGGTGGGGCATACCGTTTAGGAGATCTCGTGCTGGATGAAGGCTCCCGTTACCATGTTTTTTTCAATGAATTCTGATAAGATTTCTAAATATTCACTGCTTTTTTGTAGTTGTTCTCTCGCAATTTTTCTGTTGAATCTGAGCTTTTTTTCTTGTGATTTCTTTCATTTGCAAACCCTTTATTAAAATTTTATTCATTTTTATAAAAACATGTATTCAAATTTAGATTCGAAAACAGAAAAAAAGTTATTTTGGGAGCGCGTGTGAGTCATGTGCACATCTTGCGCGTGACGAGTGCCTGCTGAAAAACGAAAACAAACCTTCTCAAGAGCCCCTGAAATGTTTATTCATGCCACAGTCAAGCGGATGAAACGAAGAATTTTGGTAGAAATTGTAGAAGTTTTTCTCTTTTCCACTGTGTTTAATGGGAGAACTAATTCCTGTTCAATTGGCTGAGAACCATTTGATGGGAGGCTCGATTTTTTTGAAGAAGGGCTGGGGGAAAAAGGTACAGCGAACGCTCGGTGAAATGGCTACGGGTATGAAATCATTCATACACACCCAGGAGCATTCCACCGGACGCACAGCTCACCATTGTAAAGGACTCTCGGTTGTACAAGGCGCACATTTATCACAGCGTCGTCGACGCGTTTTATCTTCCTATCAGCCAAGGGCAACTCCGCTCACACGAGCGCCGGCATTCCGGCGCCGGGGAACTCGAAACAATTTTTGGTGGTTGATACAATCTTTCCACTCTTCTCACTACCATTGAAAATGTAGAGAATTGCAATTGAAACAGAAAATTCAGAAAGAGCGCTATTTTTCTTTGAATTAGTTTCACGAGAGGAAAAGTACAAGAATGGCCCTTTGATCTCATCATCAATACGAATATCTTTCCGAGAGTGTGTTCTTTTCTGTTACAACGAACCTTCGAACTTTGCTGGAGAAGAAAAATAAGTGGCAGCTGCAGGCTTCTGGTTCTGCGAATCGGTGGAGTACGAATGAAGCCGAGGAGCAGATGGCCACGGGGTGTGGCCGTTGAGGAACGACCGACGGTCAGACAAGAAGTGTTGAGGTCAGAGACGCCGGAACGCCGATCGATTGACAGGCGGAGGTCATCTCCTGCGCCATCGCCGTTTTGAGGTCGCCAGACCTTTGGATCAGATATCTTCCGAGACGCACAAGAAAGCAGAAAGCTCTCACAAATGACAAGTCTACATAATATGAACCATAGGAGAAAAAGCCTAAACTTGTAAACTTGGAAGAGTAGCTTAATTCTTATCAGTTTGAGTAGAAATTCACCCAAAGAAAAATCTCCTGAAGGAGCTCACTTGAAAAGAGAAGAAGTTATGCTGCAAATTTTGATAAAAAAAAGCAAGGATTTAAAACTTGGAAATCAACGCCATTCATGCCAAGAGTGTTCAAAAAATTCAAATTTTTTTAGTTTCACAAGATTGCAACTCTATACATCTGATAGATTCCTTGCTTTTGAAACGAGATTTTTTTAATCCTAAAAAAAAAGAAACTCATCTAGTTTTGAAAAAAATGAAAAAAAAAAGTTTTCTACTCCAAATAATTCTTGTTGTAACCTTTATTACTTCTAAAAATCGAACTGCAAAAATAATTTGGGAAGTGCCAGCGTTCATAATCAAAAATATTTGGCAAAAATAAATTTTCAAAGGTGAGAAATTTCATCCTCTTTCCATTTTCAAAATTAGTAAAAAAACAAGAAAAATGACTCAGCATCCTGGAATGGAGTTTAAGTTTTTTTCCGAGTCTAAGATTCCCTGTCAGTCTCATTGAAAAAAATGATAATCTCCTAACTAATAAAAAAATTACTCATTTCACTCATCTCTACGTTAAAATAATTTAGCAAGTCATTGGCGAAAATGCCAGATCCCCCGAACTTCGGCTCCACATTTTTGTGAGAAGCAAAAAGTCCTGGTTATGTAGTTCTAATCATAATAAGTGCGTTTGGAGATGGAGTCAATCAGCTGAACGCTATTACAGAAAGCACTTTGCGAAGATTGAGGCCCGCCGAGGCTGGAAAAGCCTCAGCCGCAAATCCAGAAATGAATTAGGTGCTCGGATCTCATTTGGATCCAGGCACGTCCCTTTCAAATTGAGAAACGTGAAAAACGTGGAAGATTTAGTAGAGTCGTCGCTAGCTCGAGCCCACATCCAAAGGCGAATTTTGGAGAAATGGAATTGGAATCAAGCGACGTGGGTTCGTTTTTTTTTCTGTGCTCTAAAAAGCGAGACAAAGACCGCAGGAATTAAATTGAACCACTTATCATTCTCATCCATCGACTCCAACAAATTCTCCTTTCAGCTCACGCAACCGTTATAAATTTCATAATCAAATCTTGGCGAAGTTCTCCTTTCTTTTTCCACTGCACCTCGAAAAATATAGACTCTCATGATAGAATGAAATTCTCATTGAAATTCGTACAGCGCAGAGGGAATAATTCATGGGAACAGGAGCGTTACACTAATCTTGTGATAAAAAAGACGTAAATCGCTTCATGGGAACTGACGGAATGGATTATGCAAACCACTTCCATAAATTTCTTTCTTTTTATTTCTTTCAGAGGCAAAAATGTGCCTGGTGAACTAAACGATTTGGAAGAGAAAGGAAAGTAAAAGAGAGGCGCGATGAGCTCCCTTGGAAGCTTCATGGGTGGCTGCCCCGGGAAGCCATACCTAATTAGACCGCTTATTCCAATCAGCGCGTCGGGGGCTCCAGATGTCTTATTCCAGAGCATCTCGTTATGTTTCACTCTCTGAAACACTCGCGACGTGTTTGCCAACTGATCCGCCGGCCATCTGTCCGTCTGTTGGCTACAAACCGCCGCCGAGACGGAATCAGCTCTCAAAGGTTTCTCGAAAGTGCTTTCGTGTACGAAGCTGCATGAATTTTCAACGAGAAAAAGGACTGACAATCGTAGTTCATTCCCCGCTGACTAGGAAAAATAAGTTTGCTCTTCACAAATTGAAGTGATTAAAGAAAAGGATTAAGATTTTTTTTAGTATTTTCTTAACTATCGATGGAAGGAAAGTCATAGAAAATTTTGGAGTCAGCAGATTCTTTTGTCTGAATACTTTTTCTCTTTTCGGAAAAGTCCAAATAGAACCCGTTTCAAGAAATGGAAGTGATTTACAACTGTTCACACAGATCATGAATATTTAAAATGAATTTTAAAATAATAAACGTTTTTTATCAGATGTTTTTTATGAACTATGAAGAATTAGAATGATTATAATAGTTCATAAAACTATTCACAACACTGCATTTTCCTTTGAGTTGACGAACGAAGATGGGACTTTGAAAAAGAAATCAACAAAGAAAGATATATAGTTAAAATGTGTCTTCAGAAGCGATTGCACATTCGAATTCATGAAGAGTTCAACAGCGCTTAAATATTAAAAATCAAATGAAACTGAGTTTAAAAGCGTCAAATTATATATTTTTTCAAGATTTTCAAAGTTCAGAAGTGAGTCTGTTTGCCAAGAGATTCTCGACAGCGTTCATATCCGTTGGGAACGAAAGGACGTCTGAATAGCCGCTATTTACTCGGACGCCCTTCGTAAACACTTTTTTTCTGGTTGGAATGTTTTCGTTAGTGCCGTTCGCCTTGGCGGCGTTCCAATTCTGGCCTCTCCACCAGACGCGTGCTCTCTCGCCCCACCGACGCGTCTTTCTTCGATCAATACCTTTTGGCTACGCGCCAAGACGCGAGGTCATCCTCTTGCTCTCTTCCCATCTTTTTCTCTGCGTCTATGCGCGTCTTCCCGTCTGTCTTCTTCTGAGGCGTCCTAAATTTTAGGCCAACGAAAAAATACTAATTTACAAGAAAAATACCAACTGAGACGTTTTGATTCTCTTTTTTTGGGATTATGAAAGAGATGATGCAAGCAATATTGCTCTCTCCGATTTGTTAATGTACCCTTGTAGAAACTTCCAATATTTCATCATTTCAGTTTTCAGATCTTTTACAAAGGCCAAAATCGTTTCGGTCTGATTTTTTTGTGTTCACCGCGAGCAGACAAGAAGATTTCTTTGCAAATAAAAACAAAAAAATGTAGAATTGAAACATATTTATTATTGCACGATGAAAAAAACAGCAACGGGAAAAATTTATGCCAACCAATACTCAGTGGAAGCGTTACGGGTACGGTCACATTATCACGCACACGTAGTGGATCCACCGAGAATGGGGTTGCATTTTTTTTTTTGGAGGAAATGTGATGGTTTTCGTGGAAGGGAGTGGAAAAAGTGAGGCTGCTAGTCTCAGCGGAAACGTATACGGGTATGAGTGTCAAACGACATAACCGTACAGGTTCCACCGAGACCCGCAGGCCTCTTCAGGTTTTTGGAGGCTGCATCACGGACCATGACGATTACGGGTACAGAACCAGAATGCTTGCACACGAAATCTCACAGCCTGTGATGCAGCCGTCGACCCTGAAGGAAGGCGTTGCGCGTCGTCGTCGTCAGCAGCAGAATATTTTTCTTTCCGGATGGAGTCCGAAAATAGTCGCAGGCATCGGAGGTAGAGAGCGGCAGAAGTGGACCGCCGCACAGAACACTGCAGATGCAGAAATGAGCACACGCGACGCATTGATCGCGTCACGTGAAACGGCGTCCCTGGAATACGATAAGCTCCGCCCACCTCCGCTACGAGACCCTTTCTGCTGCTCTCTGAGTCCCTACCACATCCCTGGTCGTCTGTCGGCGCGATTTCAAATTTTGTCCGTTTGAAAAGTACAAAGCAATTTTTTTTAACGAAATGAGAAGACCTATCAAAGGGTTTTGTGTCTCCAGGCATTGAAACAGGAGAGAGGATTATGAAACAATAAGTTTTTGTTTTAATTGAATAAAATTATCTGCGATAAAAATTATTCCAACTGTGGCCTAAAAAAATTTGGAGTGAATTAAAAGTTTGAGAGAGTTTGTTATAATTTGTTACACTCTATATTCCTCTGATGTGATAATATCGTTTTTCTGGCTTCTTTTTGAAGTTTAAGATTATGTTGGTTATTGCTAGCGACTTTTTTGCTTTTCCAATGGAACCCATATTATTTATTTTCAATTTTTTGAACAGAAATAACTGCGGATTGGAGTTGATATTGATGACGCTTGAAAAAATTTTTTTTTACAGATATTTCCGCTTATCGTCTGGAAAACTTCATAAACTAATTTTTCAGTATGCAGTGTAATTTTCTTTTATTTTTTGGCCCCAACAGGAGCCATCGAAAAAGAACGAATTTTCATTATTCGGAACCCATTTACATTCATTCCAATTTAATCACCAAATCATGGCGAATATGCTTATAGGTACTTAAAATGTCGTCTTGTTCGTGTTAGAAAAGAACAGAACTGAATTGAAAAACCTCTCCTGTTACCAATACGATCCAAGAAAGAAATGAATTAAATTTTATTTAACTTCAATTTGTGCCCTAATAAAAAGAATCGGTTAGAACTCGTTTTCTTTCGCAAAGAAGATGAAGTGGACCAATGTATTTACAAGTTATACTGTTGAAATAAACCATTAGTTCGGATTGCATGGTAGGGAAGATTGCAAGTATTGTTCAAATCAAAATGGAAAAAGAAATCACAACGCGTTTTACAACATGAACTGAACGGATCACATTTTCTACAACATGAAAAACGTTCAAAGCTAGGACTAGTGACTATGCAAGCGACTTGAGATACTTAAAATAAAAGAGCGAAGAGTGCGAAAATCTGCTTTTTTTTCTGTTGAGGTTTTTTTTTGAGTTGGTGATGGGATGGAACTATTGTTGTTTGTTACCTGCAAATTACACATAACCGCCTATCAAGTACGCCACTGGGCTATGGGAATTGTTATACAATATGAAGGAAAAGAAAGCAAAGAGCTATGTATAATGTACAGCGAAGAGCCAAAACTATTAGTAACATGAAAAGGAAGAACAAAAATAGCATGAATAAATAATGAACATGAACACCAAAACTGTATTGCTCCGTCAGGATATCGGAAAGCTGCAGATTACAACTTGAACTGTCAGATGGAAAAGAATGAAGGAAAAATGTTAACATGTTTGGGAGTAGGGTTTGCAGGAAAGAACTGAAGGCGATGGATAGCCGCCCCAACTGCCGCTTTTCGACGTCGGAACTCGAGTCGCGCGGTCAGAATTCTCGGATTTTCTCTCTCCTTGGTCTTCAGATACTCCCAGTGGCGAGGCAATCGCCAGAATTGGACGAATCTGAAAAAAATCGTTTAGAAATTTTGGAACAATCTACTTCTTGTTTGGGCTACTATTAAAATAAAGTAAACGGAAAAATAGATTTTTGGTTGTTTAGAATACTTTTAAAGCTAACTTGAAGTCCCAGATAATTTGTAAGTCATCAAACTTTGGTTCGAGTTAATTTTTATTATAGTTTTCATGATATTAACACAAAAGTGTGTGAGAGAAAAATGCATTTGCAGTTTTTAAACCGCATTGTTTCCAAATATAGGTTTTTGTAAATATGGTCAAAAATAAAAAATAAAAAATAAAAAATGAAAAATGAAAAAAAAAACGTGCCATTATCACCGTGTTATCGACGTGGACTTGGTCCTTAGGGTCGATGAGGTTGAAAGATTTTCCGAGTTCCGATAAATGGGCCAAAACCAGTGCAACTTGAGGTCGAAGCTCAAGAGCTCCTGAAGTTTCAAAGTCAACTTGAAATAAAATGAATTTTCTTAAACCCATGTGCTCCCAATGTTTCGTGTACAAGTGCCCAATGCAATGCCACAACATGCGCAGCATTCTTTTCACGGTCGGTTCGAAATCGTTCGAAAATTTGCTGCCTGAAAACCAATCTTTGGATGATTTTCTTTGAAAAATAAAAAGAAAAAAGATAGAGCTAACCATATTTTGTGGGGAAAATATCTTCATTTCTGCTTATTTGTTCACAGGAAGTCATCGCGCAGTCGATGTACTGCATCGCTGGATAATTTTGACGCTTTCCACGATCGTCCACATACGGAGCTTTGCTGAAAATTGATGAACTTTCATGACATTCCAAAACATTTGTATTTGGTCGGAAAAAAAAATCAGCTTTCGATAATGAATAGTTCATTCAAACTGAATAATAACAATAAATAAACTGAAATCAGGAAGGAACAAAATAACGGGGTTTTCAGTCACTACTTTCTTGTAAAGGATTCAATCTTTTTGAAAATTTTTGGAGTTATGACGACTGTTTTTTCAACACTTTGATAAAGTTCCAGTTCACAGGAAAAACGAAACTTCAGAAACTTTGAGGAAGATAGAATTCTTTACAAGAAAGCTGTGACCGCATTCACGTTTTTTCGTATCTTTTCTGAGGGAAAATTTGAAAACGTATATGCCATGTCTATCAATAACCTACACATTTTTTAACGTCCCTACAATGAAGCAAACTCTTTTGAACTTTGTTTTTAACTACAGATGAAATTTAAACAAAAAAAGTTTTGCGAAGTTAGATTTTTACCTTTTTTATTTTAGAATCTTATTCAAATCTTCAGTTTCGTATCTGTTCTTCCTGATTATATATAAAATGGCTCGTAGTTCCACGGCTATCAATTTTTAACATCTGATTACGGTCCTTTTTTATGTTTTCGAGCACTAATCGTTTTGGATCAGTTTCCTAGTGAACACATGGCAAAAATTTCAAAGTTTGAGAGTTTTTTTGATTTATTTTTTTTCAGAGACAATAGTTTGATGAAAAATAAGCCGGTAATTCTTTCTTATTAAAGACAAAGGAAAAAAACTTAAATAGTTCTTTATTTTGATGAGATCGACTGAATTATACTTATAAATGGATGAAACTTATGTCTTTTGGCTTTTTCTATTATTTTTTTAAAGGATTTTTTTCCTATTGATAATTGCAGGCAATGATTCCGAATTTTTTTCGCGAAAAAAATCTTTATATAAAAAAATAGTATTTACACACCTTGTTCCAGGAAAGCTCATGTGGGGACACGTAACTGGCGTGCACAACTCCGATATGCAGCCACTCAACGCGCTGACGTGGTCGAAAAGTCCCAACGCTGAAAAATAATGTCATTGAAATGAAAAAAAACTTTTTTATTCGTTTTTGTGGCTAGATAATAATAGAATTCAAAAGGAAATTTTTTTTTACGAAGTTTCTCACAGTGCTTTATAACAAACTTTTTATTTTTGCGCACCTCTTTTTACAAGAAGTTTATAATTTCATACAGTCATTATTTAAAAACCTCATGCTGCAAAAAGAGCTAGAAACATGAAGTTTTTTGAAAGAATTTTACGATCTGAAAATTTTGAAAAGTGAAGAATTTTGTTTCATTCTTAATCTCTTTCAGAACTCGCAAAAGAAATAATAGTTGAACTCATTAAGCTGTAAAAAATGTATCTTATTTGAAAACTGTAACTTTTCCGTTACTTCTTTGAAAGGGAAAAATTTCTGTGGTAGTTCCATCATCTCAAGAAAAGCGAAAACGCTATTTGAAATATTTTTCTTCGTTTTTGCATGCGAAAGAATTGTTCATGATGGTTATGGATAGTACTATGGCATTTTGAACCAATTTCGTGATGAAAATTGTAAGAAAAAAGAAAAAATGTTGTTTGTTGATTTTGAAGGCGTATGCGCAAAATCTTTTGATTGTAATTTCTTTTTTTTGGCGGGGTTTTGAATCTTCGGTTGATCTCCTCTGAGCCCGAGCTTGATTCGAATCTCAGAAAAAAAAAATTTGTTGAAGAATATTGCACACAACATTTCATAAAAATATTTTATTGGTAAATCGGAAAAAAATGAATAGAAAAAAAACGAACTGTTGTGAGCAATCCATTCGCGTTGATCGATTCCAGTCGGCAAGGTGGTGAACTTTTTTACGGTCTGAAAATAAGTATTTTTGTTGATTTCCAACAGTAACGCATCAGTTCACAAGCTCGAGGAAAAATCTTTCTTTTAGAAAGTTTCTGGAACCGCAAATCAGCCTCTTCACTAAGGAAAAAATGCCAAAATCCACGAGGTACTGAAAAATAGTTCGATTTTTTGACATGTTTGATAGCCCTTCTGGGCTATGAGTGACTCCTTGCAAAGATTTTAATTTTTCAATCTTTTCCAGTCAAGCTCTGATAGTTTGATTACAGGTGGTCGGTTCAAAATTTACGTATTTTGTGATGAAAAAGGTGTATTTCAATGATATTAAACATGCGCTCTACAGTGAATCGCGAAAACGCGCCAAGCTGTCTGAGTTGAGAAACTTTTGGAGTAGACAAGTAAATAAGATAAACGGAAACCTTGTCATCGATGGAATCGCAAACACAGAGATCGGAGGACTTCGGCGGTTGACGTGGAGCGTAAGCAGCACTGGCAACTCTCTTACTCACTTGCTTCTCTTTTCCTTCTTTCCTCCGCGACCTGCTAAAAATAATATTCATTATTATGTTCTCAAATAAGTGAAATCCAGTTTAGGAAATTAAAAATACAAAAACTCCTACACAGGCGATCTGCGTTTCCTTCTGATGAAACCACAACTATCAAACAGTTGTTTCCACTCTCCTAGGACAGTTCGGATTGTACCAAATCTCTGATTTTCTGCCTGGTTCAAACTTTCCGGCGACCGTGCTACTTCTGCCGTCATCACTGAACCGATATGATAACAAAAGTTATACTTCAGGAAGGCTAATCACGAAGAGCGCGGAAAAGAGCTTGGAGAAGAAAACTAACAACGTGTAGAGCTTCCCTCAGAACTTCAATAAACCGAAATTTCGCCACACCTGAAGTATCATTCCCCTTTTATGCGTACTGCTGATTTCTTGATCATTTCTCGATGAGTTTTGAAGTTCTGAGTAAAACTCTTCATTTGTGGATTTTTCAGAAACGGTGAACTGATGAGACACAACAAAACACAACATAATTTGTCACGAGAAACGAAAATTTTATCACCAACTTCAAGACAGAGAACTGATAAGCTACAGGATTACACAAAATAACCGTTTCGAACTGGAAACGAGGAAATGAGAATCGTTCTTCTATCAGGAAATGCTTTGATAGGGAGGATGTTATTCTATTCTTTGCTACGGCTTATAAAATAACAATGTGGGGATCATGGGAAAATCACCCTGTCTACACAAACAAAAACTTCGGAAAGAAAAGAGGGAAAGAGAAGTTTTGATACGGCCAAAAGTTGAACAAGCCGTCTACTGAGAAAAAAAAAGCTATTGAATCATTTCGTGTTAGAATGCGGTCCTTATCGGACGCAAACATTATGTGGAATCGCACGCAGGGAAAACGGAAAAAGAACAAACTTTGGGACAACAAGAAATGAGAATCGGTCGAGAAAAGCTGGCAGATTTTGTTGGCACGAAACCGGAGCCCTGAGAAACGCCCACTTAGTTTCATATGGCGCGATAATTGGCATGCCGCATTTGTCGATATTACTACGTTTCATGACTTTTATGCAATTGCGGCATTGTTATCCAAAAACGGCGGCAAGGGAAGGAAGTGGGCGGCAAGTGATTCGCCGAATCAATAGATTCTCAACAAAAAAGGAGACCGTTTTTTTGGTCTGACCTGGAAGGGTTTTTTGGATTTGATGAAATAAATAAAGAGAAGTTCTCTTCGACTTTTGAAAATCTGAAAATTTTTATTACTATACCTTTTCTATGTATTCTGATCCCGTGTTCTAATTGATCCCGTGAAACTTGAAATAGCTGTCAGAAAATCAAAAGATGACAAAATTTCGGATGTCCGGAGATAATTTTGAATTTCGCGGAGAATACCTAGAACGCGGCATTAGAAACACGAGAATGAAAAGCGAACTCATTTTTCAGATATTTTGATCGCGCTGCCAATTTGTCTGCAGCGGCCGCCTAGCGCTCAAAAAAAGTCAATATTTAACCGTGAGAAATTTATTGACGATCTGATTTTTTTTTCAAACTCCCAGAAACTTTGTGGTATTTTCTAGAGCATGCCAAGTTTCAAAGAAGTTTTAACCGGAATCCAAATCTTATCATCTGGTGAGATCAGCTCGAGTTTTTTTAAAAATGTGATAATTCGAATTAAAAAAAGAAATCAAATTCCTTAAACTGCGGGATCAAACGATTTCGAAAAAAAGTTGGAGACAGTCATTTGTTTTGTTACCCAGCTTTTTTTCATTCTCGTTTTATCATTACACGTAATAAAGAGTAAAGATTAATGTAATTTTCGGAAAATTCCAAAATTCGAGATTCCGGCTTTTTAGACATGAGAAGCCAGTTTCAAAAGTTTCATCACGTCAGTTCCAAAAAAAGCTTAACAGCTCAAACAAAAAATTTCATTTCAATACACATAAAACTACCAGGTGAAACAGTGAATAACAAAAGTTCACTGTCGCATCAAAAGTTCAAAAATTCGCTTTACAGTGTCATCCATAGAAAACCATGCGTTATATAAAAAAATACTTGGTTCTAAAGGGACAAGATTCAAAAACGTTTATCTATTCCTTTGAAGCCGCAAAAAAGCTTTTGGCTGATTTTTCAAAAGGTATCAGAAAACTGAGAAAATTTTGAAGTCTCCTTATGGATAAAACTAAACAGTAGACAGTCGAGTGCAGCCGGCGGCTGGCAGGTGCTGAGGAAGGATGGCCGGCCGTGCATTCCGGGCTGTCAAGTGAGTGAGAAGGCCGACCCCCAGAGAGTTCTTTGTCTTGCAAGGTGTGGCCGCCCTGGTATACGGCCACGATATTCAATACAGAGAATCGCAAGCACAAATAAACATCCCCATACAGGTACGCAACTGACTGCTTAGGCCTGTCATACTGTACTGTTTATAGGATTTGCAAATCAATCGGCATCATAATTCAGGAAGGATCGTGAATTTTTTCCATTGCGGAGTCGCATGATGGATGAGGTCTTTTTTGAGTTTCTGGTTGATAGTTTGCCTCGAAAACAACTCTTTATTAAGTATGACACAAATATGAGATCTTAAAATATTCAAATGTTCACAGGAATTCGCCAAAAAAATAAGTCTTGAGCCTAACACGAGAAGTCACTGTGCTCTGCGGTTTGGAATTTTGACGATTCCCCTCAAAAGCTCTCTAAATGTCTAGATGAGCATTACTCATAGTCTCTACCTGCGCAAACTTTTAGTTTTCAAGATATTTTTGAAACTCGCGGCTAAGACATAATTAGACCCCACAAAGAGGTAATTTTACTTTGCGACTTGGAGTTATCTACACTTTCCTCAAACAATTTCTGAAGGTTTATATGAGATTCCATCAAAGTCGTAACCCGCTTCAGATTCTAGTTTTTGAGATAATTATTTTTGACGTTCGAAAAATTAGGCTTGAAACTTAATTTCGCACATTTGAATAATCATATCTCAAAACTAAAAACGCACGACTATGAAAAATCTTCATCTAGAAATTCAGAGAGTGTCTGAGCGAGTATGTAGACAATTTCAAACCGCAAAGTGAAATGACCTCCTTTTTAAGAACTCTGCGAATAAACTATCATTAAATTTTTTTGCAAACGTCTTCTACGTGCAAACTTTAATCTTTTTTGAAATTTTTGATCTTCCTCGCAAATTTAAGATACACTGGGAATAACTTGGCGGTTACCTAGTGCGTTGGCCCTTCTTGGGTAATTTCTGTAATGTTGAATATTTCTTGGCCGTAACCAACTTGAATACAAAGTTGAATAGGCACATGTTATTTGAACGAAAAAAACTCGGAGCCGACCAGATTTCAGTCAGACGAGTTTTTACAGCCGCAAAAGCGCCAAAACTTCATTGAGCCATTTTATGTGCCTTCAGAGATTTTTTAGTTCAGTCGAACAAGATAATACGAAACTGAGAATGAACAATGATTTATTATTATGGTAGATTGGAATTTTCGATTCTACGAATGACACGTAACTTTAAGCCTTTGAAACCTAGACTTTCACCCAAATTTGATAAAAATGAGGATCCTAAGTGAAAGCATAAAAGTAACTGTCAATGAGATAAAACGAATCGAGTGACTTGGCACAGGAAAGGAAACGTGGAACAACAGACGGACGAATTGAACACGATTCGTTCGTTTGTTGATGTCAACCGGCGGCCGTTTTGACTGCCAGCCAAACAAAACTTGTTTCTCCCCACCCTTGTACAGTAATTTGAACAGAAAAAAGTAATTCGCAACATTCATCATGCAACAAACTAGGTTGCGCAACAAGAGAGAGCGAATTAGCGATTAGAATTATGATTCGAATTTTCATTTGGCTGACAAGAAAGGCGATTTTTTTTTAATTTTGGATTTTCCGGCAATCTACAGAGGTGAAAACTTCTTGGCTACTAAGTAAACTTCTTGAGTGCGTATAGAAACCGAAAATATATTTTGGTAGAAAGGTCCATTATCAAAGAGACGTAGGATCTTTAGAAAAACTCATAGTAAGACGGAAGAGTCAAAATTTTTTCCATGCGTTACTGTATCATTTTTATTTTTTGCAACCAGAGCGTTTACTATTAAAAACTTTTTTACTTTTCCGTCTCTAAGTGATTTTGACAGATTTTTGTTTTCTACGTTTCTAATCCCACCCGCGTGCTGAAACATGTGACCTCCTAAGTGAATTTCTACAACGACCATTAAGATTCAAAAACTTTGAAAGTGTTGTCCATTAAAGCTAGAATGAAACGATGATGGCGAGAAGATACAGAAAAGTAATACATCTGGGGTCCTGGGCTAGGCGCAGATGCCAACAAACGCCATGTCTTAGGACTTGCACGTGTTTCTTTGAGGGAAAAACCGTCTTAATTTCACAAAGAAAAATCACACGTGTGCATCAGTTGGATCGCATCTGTCGTTTCTTGTTCAACATAATGAGATAAAAGAAGTCGTTACCGTAGTCTTGGATACACTTCTATAAATAATCAAATTGTTCAAAGTTATCAAAAAATTATTTTCCATTATTCTTTATACTTTTCATTCTTCATACTTTGATTTTTTCACAGTTCATCACTTCAGTTTTATCAATTTCATATCATTCTGCGATCACAAAACTCCAGGGAAGTTGTCATTGATAACCAGGCCACTATCACAAAACTTATCACGATCAGTCGGAAACATTTATTTTGATAGGCCGTTCTAGTAAACAATTTTTAACGACACGTCTACGTATGGTTTTCCGGGTTTTTTGATGCTTTCATGCGGCATCTTTCAAGACCAGGACCTTCCAAAAATAATTTTTGAAGTAGGAACCCTTCCCGTCCCTGATCTTGAAAGTACCTTTCATGCCGTCGAACACAACCACTTTGAAATAATTCCATTGCACTAAACATAGGAAAGGCACGTACGTTGCAAAACTGACGATACTGGAGATGAGGATCTTGGCGGGACAGCAGCCGGGAGCGTCGTCGATGTCGACGGAAGAGTGGCGGGCGAGTTGCGACGTCTGCCGCAGCTCCGGTGCAACTGACATCCAACTAAACAAGGTTGTGCATTTCGACCACCAAGCAAGCACACAGTGACGACGACCGAAAGAACGAGCAACAGAGAAATAAAACAGAAAATCATTCGAAAGCTCTAAAAAATGCGATTTCAAGTATCACTCTAGCAATTTCCAATGAAAGCCTGGGAATACTCTTTTGTTGAAGGTTTAAAAAAGGCCCAAAAGGTCGGTTTTTTGAAAAATCACTGTCTCAGCGGGACAAATAGAACTAATTATAAGACAGCATTTTTTGATCTTAGAAGCCGAAAGTTTCAAAACTGGTATCTTTCCTGTCACCTAATAAAAAAAACTGAAAATTTCTTGCTTGAAACGGTTTAATGGTCAAAATTATTAAAGTATCGTGAAGAAGTTTATTTTGGCCAACTTTTGAAAAACGTTGGAGTTATAAATGAGAAAACAAAGTATCGGAAAATTTTGAGATTTAAGAATGAAAAGAATAACTCGAGAAAAAAGCCACGTAGCAGCAAACAAAACATTTACAGAATCATTTTTCCACAAACCTTTTTTTTTCATTTTCCTCACGCCTATATAGACAAAAAGAATGAAAATAAAACCTCCCATTCGCATAAAAAGGCTATCGTTCAAGCGCAATGTTTACCAAGGTTTTCACGACCAAGGTTTTCACGACCACGACGACCATATCAGTGAAGTCAATGTTTCACACATATATCGAATTCGAAAATAGCTTTCTGATTGTGCTTTGCAGTAAATGTAGTCACGACTAGAAATTTGGTTGAGGCGCGGCGTGTTAAGTGGCCTTATTGGAGGTCGGGCACAGCCTGAAAGATGGGAAACCGACAATCAAAACGAGAGAAAGTTGGGTCAGAATGACGGCGAATCAACGCTGAACGGTGTGGATATGGGTTTGTACCAAAAGTGGTTTAGTGACTTTCGTAGAAAAATCTCAAATCAACTTTTTTTTGTTGTCTTAAGCGAGATTTCTCAAGGGCGAGGTTGAAGTCATACTAAACATGAATATATTCCACGAAAATATTCAGAATCTGATCTTTTCTCCGAAAACATCTACTAGGGGATGAAACCGGGATCAGAGCTAGTAAGCTCGCATTTTTCTCGAAAGCTACTCAGAATTTCAATATTGATTTTAATAAGTTTGAAAGAAACGAAAAACCTTCATAGTTCCTTTCTTTGACGCAAGAATAACTTTCAAAAAACTATATCGAAAAACTTCAGAAAAAAGAGAAGGATTTTAAAACGACTTATGCCAAGTTTGAGAAAAGGACGCATGAACATCGCGGATCTCGCAATAGGAAGTTCATGCGATCTCCGACAGCTGTTGAGTGCGTCCGAGAAATCGCGCGAGATCCAGAAGCCGGAAAAAAACAAAATATTTCTCCAACTAAAAAAACGGCAGACGAGAGACGAGAAGAAAAAGAGAAAAACGACAAAACGGTGGTTGGGGAATGCGCAGAAACGGCTGACAAAACGCGAGAAAACAAACAGAAGGAAGCCCAGCAGCCGGCTGCTTTTTCTTGCTGCCTGTGGGGTTGGCGGTAATATTGACTGACGGAACAACTGACGACCCCGGCAATTCAACCACACAAAACATCAATGTTTGCGGTGGTTCGAGTTGTGCTTTTCGTGGTCAACTACACGCCGATGGCAGAGAAAGTACACGTGTGCTCGGTTGTTTCGAGTTTCCAAGAAACTTTATAGACTTGCGTGACAAGACTGAACCATTAAAACTTTTTTTCTTTCCGGAAAAATTGCTCTTTTTGATACTGGAATCTTTAAAAGAAAAAAAAGGGTCGTATAATTTTTCCATACGTGTCAGAAACTTATTAAAAACGTTGTGTTAGCTTCAGACAGGCTGGAAAAGTTATTCAAAGGTTTTCAAACACGTTCAATAGCAAAAAAAAAACACACTTGTGCTAGTTTTTGTTGTTGTTACAAATAAGCTATAGAACTTCAGGACAACAACTACATTCAGTTTTTTTTAAAAAAATAATTCTTTTTTTACATTTTTTTCAATGCAGCTCACCCAAAGCTGAGCTTCGAATATTCTCTGAGAAAAGATTGAAGATTCGGAACTATGAATAACCAAGTTCCGAACTTTTAGAATTACTGTACTTAAGTTTGAAACTTCTCTCACGCAATCTCATTAATTATTGAACATGAAAAAGGCACTGAAAATGCAAAATCTTTTTTCAAAATTGAGTAAGGATTCATAAAAAAAATTCAAAAAATCATCAAGATTTGTTTTTCTCCAAAAACTATCAATGAGAAAAAATAAATAAAATAAATTTTCTAGTTGAATATTCCGTGACATTGCAGCCAAGCAAAGCAGCCCGGTGGAATATATATGCGTTCAGACGGTTCCGACGCCTGGACAAACGGTCAGAGCCACCTGCGCCGTCACTTTGGCGCGTTCCTGCGACCTCCATCGTGGTCATAAAAACCTTGGATAGTTATCTCCTCATTCTATCAGTTTTGCTACCTCAGTCGCCGATGGATTTTTTGGCAAAAATATGATAATCTTTTCTGGGACGATACCAAAACGTTTCTAGGTTGATCTATGAATCCTGAAATTTTGATAAATACAGTTCAAACGTTTGAGTTTTTGAGAAAGTTATGACTTTTTCAATTTCTATTTGAAGTAAAAAGATATTTTTAAATAAAAGTGTGCGTTCAAGAACTTCCAATAGCCAATACACAGGAAAAAAATCGCTATGAAAAATCCTGCCTGCATTAGGTGAACGAAAATTAGCGATGAAAATTGACTTGTCTGTGAATTTTTAATGATCAAATAGAAAAATTTGAAAAAAAAAATCGTTTAATGAATTTTTTTTTGGCCTATGGAGTACTGGAAAGTGGTTAACCCACTGAAACAAAAATCTTTAAACTACTAACCTAGAAGAAAAACTTGATTCAACCAAAAATAAAAATATTGGACCTTCTGTGGATGTCACATTAGAGCTCGTCTTGAAGTAAACTACATTTTAAATAACTTAAATAGTCATGAGAAGTTTATTTCATTTTTGAAGGCTCTGGACATGTTCCAACAACCTCGCTCCAAAATAATTTAGATCAAATCCGACTTTTTCGAAGGAAACCTTCAAGTTAGTACGAATCGACTATACTAAAAAGAGTCAACGTGTCAGCTCCAGTTGACAAAGTTGGTGAAGAAAGGCAAAAGGACATTACAGGATGCGCACTCGACGTCAAAACTTGAATAATTCCACGGAGGACGACCGCGCATGCGATTAAACATGAATCACGACGTTACGTCTCCTTGTGTACAAACTGACGTACAACTTTTGAAAGTTCACAACAACGGGAAACTCATCATCAACTTTATCTATTGATTTGTTTTTATGTTTCACGGGGAAGAAATCGATTAGAATTTATTACGAAACTCAGGTTTTATTTTTTGAAATCCAATGTTGGAAACAAACGTTTGAGCGATTCTAAAAATGGATCTTCAAAGTACCAAAAATTCCTGACTACGATGAAAAAAAGTAAAAAAATGAAGCCGAGAAAATTACAACCCCGGTTAACCAACTTTTCAAAATTAAAAAAAATTACGGTTTCATCATAGTCAGAATTTTTCACATTTTCGAGCCTACTAGGTTTTTTCACGACTTGAAAAGTCTCGCTGTCATGAACCCAAACTGTTTCCATCGATCAAAGTATCACTGACACTTCCCGATCATTTAGGTGTCATTGAAGACGGAGGTGTTTTCATTCGACCCTCTTCACTTTCTGAGTTTCAAAAACACAGAATGACGTCAACCGCAGTTTCTTGTTACGAAAACTCAAACAAACTATGCCGAGAAACCCCGTGGCTCTTGAAAATATGAACAGGTTTGTTGTGTTGACAAAATAGTACACAATAACTCAAAACGGCCGTTTCTAAGAGTTGTGACTGGAGAAAAGGGAAAGAAAACTGACGCATCAGCGCGTCAGCGACAGTTCCATCAAAATGTCTCTCAAAATGGGGGTTTCGTATGAATAGAAACATTTTTGTGGAAGAAAACTAAAAAAGTTTTCATGACTGAAAACTCTTTTCATAACAAAACGGAACATGTGGCTTTTAGATTTTCAAGCTGGGAGGAAAAAAACGGACAACGGGGTCCTCTTTCATCTCATCTGTTATTCTCGCAATTCCGTCTAGTTCCCCAGCTTCATTTTGTTTTTTCATCATTCGAAGAAAAAAAAATATGAAGACTGTTTTTTTTTCAAGTTGAGAAACAAAAAAATGAGATGAAACTAAACTTCGCAATAACTGTTTTTGGATTGATGAGCATTTTGGTGACGAATTGGGTCCTCAACTTGAAGCAAAACGAGTTCTTCGTCTCCAACCAACCGCCTCGAGAAGAATTAAGATGGAATGCGGAGATTGCAAGGAAAATATGCAGCAAGGTGCCTTTTCGAATTTGAAACCTTGTCTTTTTCTAAAATAGGAAAGTCGGAATTTAGGCCCCAAAGTGTGTTGAACTTGAAAGTTTAAAAAACGTCAAAAGGAAGAAAAAGTGTCACGTGTCAATTTTTCTGGGATTTGAATGATGACGTGAAACAGCTCGAAGCAGAGGCGTCAATGGAAGAAAGAGCATGTGATATTTTGAGGGATTTGTGTATTGAAAGACAGAGGTGCCCTTTTTTCAAATACTCATTTTGTTGACCGTTTTGTTATTTTCTGAATGGAAAAGAGAACAATTAATCTAAAAAAACAAACTGACGGAAAAACTTATTTTGAATGAAAGACTTACAAGACGTTGATCTTAAGGTTCAAAAATTGACTGAAAAGGGAAAATTTTTGAATAGATTCAAGGAGGAATCTTCATATACTCTCTCCATTAAATGAAAATAAAACGTTCAAAAAATTCCGTTCAAAAAATTAAGCCCAAAAAACAACTTTATTATAACAAAAATCCATAAAGCAGATAATTGACCGCTGAACGGGAAACTTGACCAAAGCTTCAAACTTCAGCCGCTGTTTTCGCTGCAAGCCGAGAAAAAATGGCGGCCCCAAGGGCACGCGTTCCGAGGCTCCGGTCTCTTCAACCTGTTTCCAGAACAGATTCCAGCCGCCGAATGCCAAAAAAAGCGTCTCATTTCTAGAGCAAATACGGCGATAGCGCAGAATTAGTCTGGCCAAGCTCACTTGCAAGCTTCATACATACATGAACGTATCGAAGAAAGTTCTTCAGACTTTTTCAGAATCGACTCTTCTTTTCTAGATATCTTCAAAATTTGGTTTTAATCTATTCCTGAGCTCTGGTCCTTTCAGAAGAGCAATTAGGAAAGACAAAACCAACATTAGATTCCGGAGGACCATAAAACGGTCGAACAAAGGAATTGAGTGCAGAAACGCGGCTGTTTCAAGTGAGCACCTACTCCGATAGCAATAAAACACTTTTTACAATTGGTCTGGCCTCCGGGGAGCCTAAATTCATTATAATCTTTTTCTCAATTAATGTGTTGCAAAATTCTCGAGAAAACTCTATAACAACTTGTAAATTTTGTGAAATTTCCAATGGAAAAAATAGATTGAGAAGCGTCGGGCAGAACTTCGAACAGTTTTTTAATCCAGAAAAAGAATAACAAGACGCTGATTTTTAGATGTAAAGGTGTAAGCCCTTATCGGAAGCCGGTTTAAAGTTGAAGAAAAAGCTTAAAGACAGACCTTACAGTTTCAAAAAACCTAAAACGAAGATGTATACGAATAATCTGTATTCTAAGAGAAAAATGAAAAATTAGTGGGAAAATGAAGCGCCTCATCAACAAACAACGCATACACAAAGACGATTTTCCAGGCACTCAAGCCCTCCGTGTGGCCTTTCGATTTGAATTTGACCGACCAAACAACCGCGCCATTTCAACCCTCCACAGAGGCTACTTCACCTTGAGAATTATTATTCTTATGAGCGCAACCTTCTTCTCAATTGAAACTTCTATGAGGACTTTCAAAAAAAAATATAACGATGGCGCGGAGAAGTTTCAAAGTTCTATCAACCACAAAAGACTTGAAGAAAAAATGTTTTAGTCGAAAACTACTTGGTAAAATTTGTAAGAAGAATAGGCTAGAAAAATAATCTCTAGCTTGGGTGAAGAAAAAAGTACCGCCTGGACTTTTTTCCCATCTTTTTTTTTCTAATCGTGTAGGCATTTTTAGGTTCATCGCATGTGAAAAAAAAATTTTGAAGTGGTACCGAATCATATATTTATCAGTACTGAAGTTTAGAAGCCCAAGAAAGAAAAACTGAGAAAAAAATATTTGAGAAAAAAATTTGATCAGTTGAGAATATTCATTCAATTTCTCTGCTTGAAAAAAATGATTTTTCTAAATTTTTCCGGCTCAATTTACAGGTCTGAGCGGAATGTGAAAATTTTTTTTCGAAAATGATTTTTCAAATTTTCTGAAACAGAAAACTTATTTTCTAGGTGTAGTTCATCCGAAAAATGAGATTTTTTCAAAAACTTAAAATGAAAGGCGTGAAAAAAACAGTAGTTTCATTATATTGCAACTTCAAATATGCATCCCCCTTTTAAAGTAAAAACCACATTTTTCATTCGCATGAACAGAATTTAATCACTTTTGGGGAGCTTTCATGTTTTCCTGAAGGATCATTTTTTCGCGATTTCATTTAAAACCGATTACGATCATGAGTTTCATGAAAATGGAAATTTTTCGAACCAAACACACAGGAAAAAACGTGACAAAGCATTCGGATGTGCGTGTGGGTGGAAATGAAGAGAAAAACGTGAACCGCCGCGGGCTGACATTTGACGAGAAATGGGAACGCTGCATGACCACCAGAACCACCGCTCCATCGGGATTAATAGTACTCGAACCAGCTGCCAGTTGATCTTCCCCATTCATGATCGTGATCGTTAACCAATTAGCCATCATGTCTAATTAGGGAGAACGACGTTGAGAAATGTTAGAATAGTTGATTTCGATTTGAGAGAGAGAGGTTTTGTTGAGGTAAATCTGGGGAAGCGTATTTGATTCACTGCTAGCCTTAGTTAATTAAAGTCTTCTAATAATTTGCAGAATTAAGTGCGGACAAGTTTTTCAGCCTTTGGTGGTCAAGTTTAGTGGAGAATAAAAAATTTCCATGCTCAACATGCTTATCGGTGTGTTTAAAGCTAACTTTTGATTTTATCAACAATCCTTGAAGCTTATTTATAAGTCAATAGACATTAGTTTATCTTTGCCTCGAATTTCGAAAGGTAAGTCGAAAAATTGCAGCGTCGAAAAGCTAAGAAGAACTTTATTTTCCGGAAAATGATACGGAATATTCTCAAGCTTACAGAAATTTGGCGGATTTCTGTGTTGTCCTCTAAAATCCATAAAACAAAGACCATTATTTTCAACTTTTCAGATTATTTTGCAAAGAAAAAAAAACGTTTCTCAAACTGAAAATATCTGAAAAGATAGATCATATTACTTGGAGGTTGGGATTTTCCTAAAAATCGGCTATATCACAACCTGGTGTACCTGAAGAAGATTTTGGAAGCCTCAGCTTGCACAACTTTTTACTTTTCAAAAAAAGACGTTGCAAGAAAACGCTGAAAATCCATTGAAATAAGCTATTTTGGGGCTTTAGATCCTTATTTCTCGAGTACTAAAAATTTAAGCAGGTTGTGACTTTCCGAATCATTTTCTGGTACATCGAGGAGTGTTCTGGTTGATTTTCAAGAAATTCCCAACCGCAAAGTGACCTTCCCTGTGAGATACAGAATACAAGATATTCCAGCGAAATTTCCGAAAATTGCATTTTTCAATGAATTCTTTGATTTTTCCAGTCGTTCTTAAGTGACGAATTTTGGCAGTTATAGCTTATCTCAAACGCATCGTGTGAATCCGGATCGTTGATTAGTTATCAAAAAGATGATAAAAATTGTTGGCTGTACTAATTTTGGCGTGACAAGCTTCGAATCACCACTTCTGTCGTTTGTTTGATTAGCTTATCAGTGTTGGTTTGGTAAAAGTGTCTCGGTTAGTTATCTCTTGGTCACACATCAAAACATCATCTTTTTGTTTTGTCCTTCTTCTTCTTCTGATCTTCTTTTTTAGGGAACCGGCGTGAGAATAAATTTTTTAGTATATTGAACTTTTCAGAATTCGGATAGATTCCTTCGTCGCTCTGAATGAATAAAAACTATCAACTGAGAAAGGTTGAGTTTCCAAAATCTTTTTAGTTGATTTCAAAATTGGTACTTAGGAACTGCAGAGCGGTCCCTGTAGGGGCAACCTAAGGGACCCCAATCCCTTCAGGGGCCACTAAAGCTTGCAAAAGTGGCCTCTATAGAAAACATGCTAGTCGATAACTTCTATGAACTCAAGGCGAACAAGCATAACCATGCAAGGAAAAAAAATGACTTTTTAAATCAAAAAAAACCTTGTAGAGACCACTTCAGCCTCGGGGATAAAAAACCAGACCCTAAACCCCTATAAGGACCACTTTAATTTTACCCTATAGGGACCACTCGAGCTTCAGGGACGGAAAAATCAGACCCTGAACCTCTATAGGGACCACTTAAGCTTTAGAGGACTAAGAAGTGAGACCCCAAACCCCTATAAGAACGCTTTGATTTTATCCCTATAGGGACCACTTTTTCGGTCTCCATAAGGGCTGCTTCGCCCCCTCATCCCTATAGGGACCACGAAAAACACCTAAGTATATTCTGCAGTAGAAGGTTAATCTTAAACTGAAAATCGAGGCAACACTTGTGCAGTAAGAAGTGCAAAGAAAAGTTGGAAACTTAGGGTGATAGAAGCTTTTTTCCATTCTCTAATGAATAATTAAAGTTGGAAAGTTAGAAGAAGCTGCACAAAGAACCCCGGAAGCCGTCGAAGTCACTCACCCCCACATCCAACCGGCAGTTTCACGGACATATTTAGAAATTCGCTCCATCGTGGGCTTGGCGCTCGAAGATGGGTCGTCGTCGGAGATGATCATCCAGCCAACGCGGCCCATTTTACGCCCGCATTATTCCTCAACTAGTGTCATGGGTTTCGGATTAAGGAAGCTGTTCAGAGATTGTCAAGTTGATAATTGTGAGGCAAATCAGATGGGACGTCGTGGATCCAGATGGCTGCTTTTTTAGCAATCGTTTCAAATTTCGAGAAGTTAGTAATGATGCAATTAAGTGAAAAAAATGTTCCGTGTGATGAGTGAGACGTTTTTGAAACAAGATGACCGGTATTTTTAGGGGGTTTTTTTTAAATTTGAAGCAGTTGACAGGGGAAAAGAAACTTTTTTTTGGAGGGAAAACATTCTCACAATGAGATATTTATAGATTTTTACTGAATTTCGATCTTTTCAGCACTTTATATGTTATTGATAAATATATGAATTGCAAAACTTTCTTTTGGTCAAAAACTTTTAAAAATAAATTTTCTATCAATTGAACGCAAAATGCCTTAATTTTGAAAAATTTTATGACATTTAGAGTTTTTTTCAAAAATCGGGTAAAGAGTATTATTTGTTATCTCAACTTTTTCCATCAGTTCTTTTTTTCAAAAAATGAAAGCATCAACTATTTGTGCTCACGCTTTGGAATATATACTATCAGAAAAAAATTTTATTGTTGAAAATTGATACAAACCATAGGAAACAACAATTGAAACGGAGTTTTCATTTCCCATATATAAGGAAATTCACCGAAACTCAATTATTATTACTTGATTTTTGAATGAAAAATTGAATGGCGTCAAATTTGATGCGTTGGGATTTTTGTGTTAGGAAACTGTGACAAAAGTAAACATTTGAAAAACAGCTATAAACACTCGCGCAGACTCGGAAGCGAATTTTTTCTTTTTTCTGATGCAGTTGATATTATTGAATTTGTATCGCACTTATTTTCGCCTCTCGGAATCGATTTTAAACATTTCAAAGGTTAATAACAGGAATATAAGATTCCCAAGGCTTCAAGTAAGTTGTGGGAGAAAAATTAGGCTAGGCAATTTTGACAGAGTCAGTATATAAAGTAGAAGCGTGACTCTGAAAATGCAAACATGGAGAGGGAAAACATGGAATAAAAATTCTGTGGAGGAGCGCGCATCGATTTCGAGCAACTCGTTGCCGCCACCGACCGCAATTTCGCGTGACGCACGTCCTTGCGTCCGCGGCTTACCGTAATCCCTCTGCTCATTTCTGGACTCTGGGAACGAATTTCTGGGAATAATGATAAACACGGAAAGTTTCGAAACGGAAAAGTGGTTTTCGATGTTTTACTCTACTTCATAGGTATTTTCAGGGATGTTTTGGCAAAAAAGTATTTTGAGAAAAAATTACGCTTTTCCTTGAGCTGTGTTTGAGATAGAGAGAGAAATTAATACATTGATCAAAACTGCCGATAAAAAAATAAATTAGCGCAATATCCAGCAGAGAAAAAATTGGTTAGGAAAAAAACAATGAGCTTCAAAAAAGTCAAAAAGTCACTGAAATTCTGAATTTCTTCTCAAAAATTACTCAAAAAATTTCTACATTTCCGATTTTTTGCCCACGTTTTGCCATCTATTGAATAATCATCCGCACACTAACCGTACTCAAATTCATTCGCATTGAAAGTTCTTGTTCACAAAAATATCAATCTCATAGAAATTTGACTAGAAGTCAAAAAGTAATGAGCTTTGAAAAACAAGTTTTTTTGAACTCTTCTAACTATTTATCTCAAATTTCCTCGTTTTTTTCGATCACTTTCGGGAAAAATTATGAAACTTTGTTTAATTGTATTAATGAAACAGGAGAAAAAGAGTATTCCATTTGAGATTTTTTTTAGGTTCCTAAATATTCTTCCGAATATTAATAAAGTTTGATACATCTATAGCCTTCAAAAATTTAAAAAGCAGTATTTTTTTAGAATCTTCAGAAATTTATGTTTTTTTACGGAAAGGCTAAAAAGATGCTTCTTTGTGCGTCTAGGACTCATGAAACAGTTGAATTTTAGAAAAAGTCAAGTTATGTTTTTACTTCCAAAGCAAGAAAAATTCAACAGAAGCATTTCAAGGTCATTGCAATTAGTACTTTCCAAGTTTTTGGATTAGAGTCAGATTATTTGAAAAATTTGAATTTCAGCTCGAAAAAAATTTTTAAAAATACTGAATTTTTGATTATAGTAATGTTTATTTGTTAGCCAAGCTTATGAATGAAATCCGAGACATCTGGGACAAATCAGAATTGAATCCGAAAAACTTCAGAAACTTCAAAAAAATTCTCTTCTACTAGGACGGCGAGCCAAAGATTTTTTTCAGACATGAAACCTGATCTTCTTATTGAAAATATTCTTTGTACTATGTTTCATGAAATTTCCCAGAAATCAAACTGAATTTTCATTATCTCTCACTCATTTTACATACAGGAAAAAGTCTCGAGAGCTCGAAAGACCAAGAAATGTCAAACACTTGTCCCTAAAATTCCAAACCTTTAAAAAAATTGATCAAAACGAAAAAAATCGACAAAAAAATTATTTTCAGCAACGGTCTTTCTTAGAAATTTTTTTAAGAACTGTTAGGGCGGCTGCGTTTTTTTTTCTTATAAAAACTCTTTTGATCAAAAATATATAATGATAATCGATTCAAACGGAATGTGTTGATAAAACTTCAAAAAGTGCATTTCAATATTCAAACCGAGGAGCACATAAGATCGTTAGTTCACACAAAACAGAAAGTATCTTCGAAATTTTCTTTTTTTATAAAAGTTTTTGGTTTTCAATGCAGTCTTTGCTGTCTCAGAAGCGCTTTATTGTCGCTGACTTCACGAACCAAATAGCGTTGATGATCAATTTGAAATTGGCAAAAAAAAAATTAGGTCCTAGATTTGCATTTTTTTCAACTTAATACTAGTGCCCGAAACAAGAATTTTGGCAGAAAAGTTTTCGCTAAACTCCTCCTGTGAAAAAGCGAAGTAGACATAGACCAATCGCACATAAAACGATGTAAAAAAAGACACGATCTTTTTTTAGAATTATTAATTTTTTTCTATTAAATATTGTCTTTCGGACAAAAAAAGCTTATAAATGAACGCGCAGTTTTTTTAACCAAAAATAAGCCAGAAAATAATTTTCCGATGCTTAGGTTAAAGATTTTTAAAAAAATCTGAAACTAAAAAAACTCTTTAGTTTCTGAGAATCCAAACCTTTTTTTGAGATATTCCTATCCCAAGCTTAAGCAAACTGTTCACTTTTTAATTTTTTTAGATTTCTTTTTATCGGATTTTTTTTCTCTGATGATACAAAAATAACAACTACGTGAAAAAAATTAAAACTATGGCCAAGTTTATAATTTTAACAGACGTTGGAAGACCTGGAGTTTCAAAGCATTGCTCAAAAATGGCGTTCTACAGCCAGCTCTACTATTATTCTTCAATAAGTTCAACTAAAAACTTCTTGCGCAAGGTGGTATACGGATACCAGCGTTTACGATGAGGTTTTTGGTGAGTAATCTGTAAAATCATTTACCGGTGGGCGGTTAGAAACGAGCATTAGCGTTTTTATACAGCCTTAAGAGAAGGTTCTCTTCTAGATCAAGAAATACTTAAAGAGTTGTTTGTCGGTTCGCAAAACTGTCGTTGATCAATATCAGCACGTAGATCTTCTCGCCCTTCTTGTGATAGTAGTAGACCATTTTCGAAAGTCCCGTCGAAACTGCTTCTCCATGCTTCTTCATCCAGCATTGGTTTTGAACATTTTTAACTTATTCGAAGGTCAGGATTTTATATAAAAGCTATTTTAACCAAGATCAATGTATCACTGTATTTTGATAAATGATCTCTGCTCATAACCACTACGTTTTTTTTCCAGAATGAAAGTTTGTTAGAAAATAAAAAAAATTGCCTACATGCCTAATTTTGGTTTTTGGCTAAGTAGGAAACTACTTAGGTTGCAAAAAAAAAATTCTTTTTCATCAATTCATGAATTTTGAAAAGTTTTTTGTTTTTAGAAAAATGCAAAAAAGATTTGTCTTCAACAGAAATCAAACCTACTCACAAAAAATCAATCATGAGACTGACCCAGAGAAGCTCTTTCCCAAAAGCCCATGTAGTTCAGCAGGTAATCTCTCATGTTTCCAATAGCTCTCACCCAAGTACATAAGATACCGTAGTTTTAACTTGATACGCGTACCAGAGCCAGAATAGTTCTCTAGTTAGCACAATAGTTAAAATTTTTTTATTACCATTTTGTCAAAAGAAATTTTGAAAACTTGGAAAAACTTCAAATTCGAGTTTCGAAGTTTTTCGAGTCATATTCAGTCAGGATTTTTTTCATAAAGGAGACTCATCATACGCATGAACGTTGGTGAAAATTCACACATAAAAATTGTGAATACTTCGTATAATCTGTAGATCTGATTTCATCCTGTTTTTCAAAGTGAAATGTACTCGAAATCTACTTTACAACCGGCCACCCGTCTTCAACCTCAAACGGTTAGATCTCTGAGTCCGGGGAAAAATTTTTTTAAACAACGGATCCATATTTTTTTCATAAAAAAACTCGATTCTTTAGTTTTTTTAAATTAAACCTTCAGAATCGAGTTCATTGATCTATTGTGATCACCAAAAATATTTCACTTTGTATCAGACTCCTTTTCTCTTAGATTAAGAACAATTCACTGTTTACTTGTATCATTGTGAATTGTTGTTATTAGAAAAGAACCGCTGGAAAATAATTTGCTCATATCTTTGTTTTCGATTTGCAACGCATCTTTCTAATTATATCACAAGAATTATACATCGCAGTTTCAAAACTTGTTTTTCAAAAAGTCCTAATGATTTCAGAATTCAAGCCCTTAACGGTTAAAAATAGAGCTGAACAAATGCCAAAGATCTTCTTTTCTGAAGAATTCTCTGTAGAAATAATCATGTTCAGCGGTCCGAGGTTTCAATAGAAGCCAAACAAAGGGCAAGCCTTTTTTGAGAAATCCTGATATTCGAATTATGTCAGACGATTCACCTTTTTTTCTTTTTTTTTGCAAATCGATTAATACCACCAAATTGAGTCTAGTCATTTCAAAACTGTGAGAGAAAAATGGACCTTTGGGCAGGATTTCTAGTTGTGCTCGACTTGAAAAAGCAGGAAAATTATTTCTTGTAGTAGAATTCATTCAAGGAAAACATAGAAGTTGGAATTTCGTACCACAAGTTAAATTTCTTCTTTCAATCACACCTTCACATCAAATTTCCCAGTTGAAGTCTAAAAAATGAAAGCTTTCAGCTTTGAGAGCATTAGACAGATCAAAGTTCCTTTTCAGAAAAAAAGCCGCTTGAAAATTTAAATCCTTGCTTAAAAATTCCTATGCAAGTTTAATGAAGCTCTTCGACTTCCCCATTTCATTTCATTCCTTTTCCTCAGGACCATCGTCAGGAATCATTTTTCAAGGCCAAAGCCGTGAACAATTTTAACAAACATTTATCCAGGCTAAAATACAGACAAAGAGAACATGAGAGAAGAATGCAAGAAAACGCATGAGCGCTATATTATAATGACATCAAGAAAGAGAAAACATAAAATTAATAATATCACATGGCGTCGCTTAAAAAAACGGTTCAGTGTCATCGTATTCTGATCGTTTTCCCAAAGACTGGCCAGCCAAGCTGTCAAAATATCTGAAAAGAAACTTTTGCTTAATTTATGGCCAATATTAGATTACTTTTTTTCAGGTGCCTGTAGAAGTCTGAAGGCTCTCTTGCCTATCGAGTCGATGAACGGATTCACAGCCCGTTTACCCATTGAATCCAAAAACGGATTGATGGCTCGTTTTGCCCTCTGAAAAGCCACTGTTTTCATGTCGATAAGTCATTTATTCACCAATTGAGCGCTGACCGTAGCAAGTGCCACAAGAAGAAGGACCAAGCACGCCAACGCTTTGTGCATTTCGAAGCTGCAAAAGACGGAGTTCAGTTCAAAAAAGGAACGAAACGAAAAAAGAAGAAGAAAACGGCAGGTGAAACGAGCGAGGTGGAGTCTAAGAGTTACTTCCCTCTTTTATACCCCCGGTAAGGTCAGTAGGTGTGAAGATAATGTTGAGAAAAACCTCGGATCGGGATTAGCAGAAAGAGGCGGAGTCTGGCGTTTTTCTACTCCGTGTGACAATGGGCTCAATCGTTCAGAGGTGGGCGTGCCGATGTGTTTCAAAAGGTGAAAAAGAGATCCAGGAAGGACATGGAAAGCAGTGCACATCCACTCATTAGATCTATTCAATTCTGAGTGATGGAAAAAAAGAAAACGTCTGTCATCTTATCAAAAGAAGGAAATCCTCTAAAACGCTTTTATTCTTTTTTTGCTAATTTGTCAGCAGTCGGGGAATGCTCAGCTGACATTGTTGGTTTCCAAGGTGCTTACAAAGCCAGTTTTTTTGGAACAATGTTCACAGGGTACCGACGGCAAAGGTTGTGGGAAAGTTTTTAGTTTTTCTAGGTGGGAAAAATTATAAAATCAGATCATTTTCTCAAGCTTTCCACTCCAAAAGTTGTTTTTCTGAAATCAAAAAGCTAGAGAAACATGGGAAAATTACAAATGGGGTAGAGAGTCGTTTCTCAGTAAAGGAACTCAATGGTTTCTTATTAGACTGCTAGGTGCTCTCGAAAATCTATCAGATGCGTTTTACAAGAAGGTTTTGAAAAAAATCAAAAAAATGAGATTATTCGTTCAGATTTTTCTGAGAGACAACAAGACCGGATTTTTCCAATCGCATCAGATCCAAAACTTGAGTTTCCACAGACGAAGCCTCAAACTTCTTCTTGAACGAAGTGAAGCAAAAAATGAGAAGTCTGCTCGAAAAGTATAGAACAGAGAACCGTGAGAATGAAGAAAGACGTCGCTAGAGGACCTTATGTAGTGCGAAGCCGTCGTATCGAGGTACCGAAGAAAACTGGAATAATTCACGGAATGGAATATCGTGGGCGTCTGCGTCGCCTTCCGGCCTCCTGAATGAGCTTTTCCTGGCCAACCGAGCCTTTAACCGGACTGATTTGCATATAGTGCCGCCAATTCTCGGTGTTTTGGTGTTCCCGCCTTGAATTCAGAGCAGAAAAGGAAAACATGAGTTAATATGGTCCAATAATATGCATTGTTTGTTTTTGAGCCCCCTGAGAAATAAGCTTCAGAAAAAAACAGTTTTTTGAAGATATAAAATGAATCTTTCATTTCCAATAAACAGCGAATCGAGAATAAAAAAAAGTATTACCTATCAAAAAGTTTGTTTATCCGGAGTTTTTTTAACCCTCATAAAAATCATTACCGGATTTTTTTAAAATGGAAAAATTGAAACTATATGGGACGTGTTCAATTTTCGCACGTTCGTTGAGTTTCCTCAGGTGCATCTTCTTAAGAAAAAAAGGCTAAGTCTCTTGGAATACTTCCCATTGATAAAACTGAGAGAACTAAAAATAATATAAACTCCTAATTCTAAGTGAACTGAAGATCAAAAAGTCTTCTGAAAAAAACCTTTATTAATTAATTGACATTACTGCTTCAGACATTTTTTTTTCTACTTCTGGTATCGCTCCCAATAATTTGATGTAGCTAGAAAAAAACTTTCTTTTTGTATCTGACGTGTCCCAATCAAGAACTACACTTCCAAAACTTTGAAACTTGGAAGCCGTTAACTTTAGTCACACTTAAGTGTCAGTTGTAACCAGGAATTTGCGTATAGGCATTTCGTGAAGCCAAAATTTTCGATGACTAAATGACATTCTTTGAGATAAAATTTGCTTTTTTTTTTCTGAACTACTAGAAGTTGAGTAAGGAAAATCTGAGTTGAAGTTGATATTTTTGAGGTGAAAATGTTAATATTTCTGACCTGAACTATTTGAAAGTTTGAAGACAGCTGAATAAACAGAAAAGTTTTAGTTGATTTCATTCAACTTTTTTTTGCAGGTTTTTTGCAAAAAAGTTTCTGTTGGCTCACACTTTCAATGTCCTCTAAATTATGAGCCGAATAAATGTTTTACATTTCTCACTAGCTTTGACGAGACTATCCTTCTGAAACATCCAGAATGTTGCCTAAAAAGCTAAGATTTCTTTCTATCAAAAGTTTCAGCTCATTATCATCGAGAGACGAGTAGACTACACCAATAATGTAGGCTTGAAGTGTTTCTTTTTCTCAATATTGGATAGATAAGCTAGTCCATAGGTCAGTTATTTCTGGATTAGCCTGACGTTGTGAGGAAATGTCTGTGCGTCTTTCTCCATGAAACATCAAGATTATCCATTCAGGGCTAGTTAAGCGGTGACATGGTGGCAATTGTCGTTTTCTATCTTTGGGCTTTCGTTATTGACCTCTGACGCACATGAATACAAGATCTTGATAAAAATAGAGAGCAACAAAAAACAATCCAGCTGTTCATTGAAGATTTTTCTGCAGTTGTCAGCGTCCATTCCGGTTCACTTTTTATTTATAAACTTTTTTTCCCTGAACAAAAAACTTTCAACAAACTTTATTAGAGCCCCAAAGGGTAGTTCTTTTTCTTTTCATTTATTTTTCGCCCACGGCTTCCATCCTTGAGGTGCTTCTCCTCCACCTCCGCCAGCTCTCACTGCCTGTAAGTTTCATAAGTGAGACAAACAAGTTGAAAAATGGATAAAACTACGTACCCCGCCAAGTTTTCCTCGAGCTGCTCTCATACCCACGCCAGGAGCCTTGAACAAATTGCTCGCATTTTCTTCGGTCTCCTCATTTTCTTGTGTTGAAGAAAAATTTGCAAACGGATTGCGAGGCTGATCTTTGGCTTTTCCGTCTGACGAGCTGAACAAGGACTTTGAATTACAACTGATAAGAGGGAGGTCGTAAAAGTCTACACGGGGCTTAGTCTACGCTACCACGTCTTGAGACATCATGGTAGTATTTGAAATGATTATATAGAGCCTTTTTTAAACTTCCAGAAAAATGATACTTTTACAAGAAAATAAGACAGTTTGTGACATGATTCCCCCAAGGCTCGTTCTGAAAAAGTCTGCGCTTGATTATTTTTGCATTCTATCTAATATTTTTTAACAAATTGGTTGAGATAGGCGACCTTACAAAGCCCAGATTTATCCAAAAAGTCCCAACGCGAGTTGGCGGTGAAATGACTTTATAGAAATACTCCGAGATTCAGAAATATTACGACATAAAAGAATTTTGCTCGACTTCATCGTGAACCTTTGTCGGTCGGTTTTTTCCATTTCAGACTGGAAAATAAATGCCAAAATGTGATCATTCAAAGAAAAACCGTTTCAGGTGCCTTCATGAAGTTTCTTGCATCGTCAAAAAAACCCTACTACACTCATAAAACTTTCTCGCGATTCGTCAAAACTGCGCAATCAATTCCTCATCATGAAGAGCTCCGAAAGCCTTGTGGAAGCAATATTTTGCTTTTTGTGCAAAAGTCTAGTATGCTTTCGCCCACATATGTGGACATCAAAAGAAAAACCTGCGAAATCCTCTGCGCACTTAAATGAATACGGAGATAATCCTCAGTTAGTCCAATATTCAGAGCTTCTTCCATCATTCATATTCCCCAAACACGCGAAAAAAGTATGTGCGAAAAAAGTGAGTAAGTGGAATAGATCTATTGCATGATCTACTCGTAAATTGAGAAGTTTTTGAAAACAAATTGTTTCGAATTTCTATGAGAGAGATGAATCATCTTCTTTTCTCTCAAAATAAATCCTCTCAACTTTTATAAACAACTTATGAAAGGTTTACCTATTGTTTTTCAAAGGTCTTTGAGAGTTGCCAGTTTCTTCCTTCGGATCATCGAACATCGGTTCTTGCTCATCTATGGGAACTGGGCTCACTCTGGAATTTCCTTTTTTTTCAGGAAGGATACACTAAGGTATTCAAAAAAGTTTGCAAGAAAATTCATTAACTTTGCACTCCTGCTGGGTTTGTTGACCGGCGGTGGGATGCTTTTCTTTCCAAGAGGTGGCGACGGAATTCTCTTGGCCGGTTCATCATCCGACTCGTCAGCGATGGGAGAGAACCTGATACTTCAGTTTTTTCTTCATTTTTGAGTTAGGAAAACGTTATGGGTCTAGGAGCAGCTCCTTCACGAAGTTTGGGCCCTGAATTTAGAGGTGGGGACCTGAAAAACGTCTTTATAAGGAACATCCTCCTTCAAAATTTTGTTACTTGATCCGTGTAGGATCATCGTTTGAGTTGAAGTCTTCTTTGGGAGTCTCAAGAAGTGAGTTCGGTTCTTTTCGAGGCGAGAGGACGTGAGTTTTTGGAGGAGAGGAATTTCGAGGCTCTGGTTGGAATGGTTTGGGGTTGCGTGTGAAGCTCACAGGAGGCAAGAGATCTCCTTTCGGCGCCACCGATATGTTTCCTGAATTTTTTCAAATGTGCTTCTTATAATGAAGACGTTGCCTTAAAAATAAATGTATTCAAAATTGAAAAATGAGGATTTGTGAGATATCCGAAAGCATTTGTCAGTATATAGACTTCATTCGTTTTTTTTCTCAGCTTTTTCTGTTCACCTAACCTTCGATTAGAACTTGCAACATATTTTTGGTTTTTCATTTTTACCAGGACTTTGAGGATGAGGAAAGTCCAAAGGAACATCATCTTCGATGTTGTCGTCGATCGTTGCCGGAATAAACATCATCTTTGGCTTCTGATTAAAAATGTTTATAATGAAATTTGGAAGTTTTTTCACTTTAATAGGTTTTTTCTTTCTGGCTTCTGGTGCTTTGACTGGAATGATTGCAGGTTGCATTATTGGCTTGATGTCCATGGGGTCCGTGTTGACCCCTTAAACCTTAGACTGATTATGAGAGATAAGATTTCAAAAAAAACCGATATCGCGAGTTTCTTTCTTTTCGGGATACATGTGATGAATTTCCTTTGTGTGGAAACCATACACCGACTCGTGCTTTTCAGGTACAGGGATGAAAACTGAAAAGATACTGTGAAAATCCTAAAAAGTAATAAAAACTAGGTTCGCTGAAAGTTGTTGGCGGTGGAGGAAGATCAATTGATTTCTGCTCCACTGAATAGTCCACTGGACGAGGTTGGTCTTCAATAACTGTGAAAAAAAAAAATGGAAAAACCATTTATTACTTTTGAGAACCTCTTGGTGCCATTGGTTGAATCGGCATGACGATCGGCTTTTCGGCTTCGATACTGAAAGTTTTGAAGATTCAAGAAAATATGTGGTAAAAAACTGTTTGCGTTTCCGTTTCGAGGAACACCACATACAGGCGTCCAGCCAGCAATGGCAGCAGCAGAGCAGAGCCATCAGAAACAGACAAATTGCTAGCAAGGCCAGCATGGCTCGCCAGTCGACACACATTCCCAGTATTTTCCATTGATACTTCAAACATCCTCAAAAGTTGATCGTGAAGGTAGAGAAATAGTGAACTTTGGATAGAATTGTAGCTTCTACGATTATTCTGGTCAAATATGATTCGTTGTGATCATGTCCTTATTTTTTTGAGATTAAAATACTTCGTTTTTTTCACGAAAAATTTGTGAGAAGAACGGCTCAAAAATGCATCTACCGTGAGCTATTGGTGTTGCCGAAGTGGCATAAAATGAAAAATTAAACCTGATTTTCCATCAGATGAACAAGAAGATGATTCGACAGGGTCGCTTGGAAGGGTTGTTTCTCTGCAAAAAAATATAATCAAATATTCAATCAATAAATCAAATCATTTATTTTGTTGTTATAGTCAGATATAATTGACTAGGCGGTGGAAGCTATAACAAACAATTGCCTTTGGTAAACTAGAAGTCCTAGAATGTAGTCGAAAGAGTTGAAATCATGGTCTTACGGTCCTTCGCCTCGTTCTTCTGCGCATTCAATAAGCTTGAGCTTTTCATGAACACAAAACTCCACGTCTTCTGATCTGATCGCTTTTCAAAGCGCTCACCAGATTCGAATACCTTCTCAGAAGAAAAATTGACTGACATGTCGAGCACAGGTTTTTCAGTAGTCGAAGCCCGAGACCCAGCAGGCACCGTTCCAACTTTCTTCGTCGTTGTCGTGTTCACCGCGGCAGGGGTCACTTTTTCCGTAGTTTTTGCAGGAGTCGTGTCGATGTCTGTGTTGGCCTTGGATATTGAAGACGTTGTTTGAGCTTCAGTTGAAATCGTCGTGGAAGAGTCTGTGGTGCTGAACGCGAAACTAGTTGTAGTTGAGCAATTGGCCATTATGTTGCAATAATCGTTCTCCTCGAGCGCTGAAATATTTGAATGGAAATTTTTATCAATATTATTACTAGTTTTGGCGTAAATCGTTCACAAATTCATTACAGGAATACGAAGAAGAATTGAAAATTCTGATTAATCGGTTTTTTCTGCTCAATTTCCCCCTCATCTTTTCAAAAAAAAAAGTTCACGTCTGTCGCAAAGAGCCATCGCTTCTATGTCGCAACTGTCGAATACGATCTGCGATCCTGAGCTTTTGATGTATGAGCACGCTGACGTAGTAGTTGCGTTCTTAAAACATGATATTTTCTCTTCAAAACATTTTTCTCACGTTGGAAAACAGCTGGCTGGTATCGTCTGAAGTCAAGATGTCGTAGAAAACGTTGTTTGGACACATCGAGCCGTAGATGTTCAACTCGACGTTTCCAGCGACGAGACCGGTCAGAACCGGCAGATTGCTGTTCTAAAAGGACTGAAGCTTACTCAAAAAACCTCTTTCTCCATATTATATAAATACTGAAAAAAGGTTATTTCAAAACAAAATAGAGAAATTAGGAAGTTTTAAAAGAATCATCGGGATAAATCAAAACGAAAAACGGTTTCAGACGGAGGTCAGACCGCCTGAACGTAGTTGACGACGGCGGAAAAGTCAGTGGTTTCCGGATGGCCGAGATGTCCGCCGACGGTTTGACAGGCGACGTCGCCGTCGACCCACGTCGACGCCTGGCGGCTTTCCAACTGCCAGCAATGTTTCTGTCCGTCGAGTCCTGGCAGTGCAATGCCTTCGCATGGACACTCAGACGCTCCTGGGAATAATTTCATGTTCATTCAGCTCTTTGCAAGGATCTTTGTAAGTCTAAGTCTATACCCACCGAAATCACTTCTCTCATCTGTTTTTTTTTAAAGTTCAATATTACTTCTACTGTATCTTTATAGATGGTGGCACGGTTTTTTTCCATTCAATCTCGCAATAAGAGGAAATTTTCAATGTTTCTCATTTCTTTGTACAAATTTCAGAGCTTTTCCAAATATTTTGAGTTCATTCATCAACTCGGAGAAGGTCAATGTTAATCCGACTGCTCAGTTTGGAAAGTTCTTGAAATTTTTATGAAAGATACTTCGGAAACGAAGAATACGAATGTTATTATTTCTCAAAATTCTAGAATTTCGAAATCTTAACTACATAAATTTTCGAACCTTTCACATTTCAAGATGCCAAATTTCACTCCAAAAGCTCCCAGGGTTCCCTAACTGTTCTTTTTGAATGGTCTTGGACGTTCCTATAGGTCTAGCAAAGGTGCCCAGAATTTGCAGCTGCTTCTTTCTCAAACAAAAATTGGGAAATTCAGTTGTGAGACACTGTGGCCGAGAAGGCAGGTAGACATGTAAGGTGGAATTGGGCCGCCAGCGTAGTGAGCGGCAGCCAGCTCGTGAGACTTGATTAAAATCGCCTTAGGCTACACCTCGCCCACCACTTCTTTCCCTCACCAATGTTTATCAACTTTCCTCATTTTCACCCTTTTTTGGGAGAAAAATATCAGATTTATTATTTTATTGGATTTGTAAAACGGGAACTTCAGTTTCAATTTTTTTGTGATTTGTCTGGTGATTGTTCAGTTTGCGAGGGGAGGGGTGAAACCTTCTGTCTTAAACTTTGGAATCACCCTGAGGAAAGTCTGATTAATTTTAGTTTCGAGTCTTGCCATTTCCACTACTTGATATTTTGAAACTGGTCCTTTAGAAGTTTTATATATATTCAAAAAAATCTTTTAGGTTGTTTTAAGTTTTCATTATGAAACTGTTTTTGTCGTTTTAGGCGTAAATTTAGGCTGCCTCTTGCATGGATCATCTTCCATTAAACAACACAGACAGTAACTAAAATGAAAAACATAAAAATTTCGCACAACGTCTACAAAAGCCTCCAGCTCAGTCTTCTAAAAGAGAAACTCTACATTTGCAAATTTAAGAATCTCAAAATATTGCGATATCCTTACTTTTTTCATATCAGTTTTCATCGCTTCCATTATTGTATAGGTTCGCTTTCTTTGCAACAACTATCCAGCAAAACATTTTGCAATAATATACAATAGCGAAAAGAGTTTTTTTTGGTTGCACGTTTATAACTTCGTAAAAACTTTCTTTTTTGGCCACAAACTTCAAAGAAGTTTGGTGTTAAAACGATTATTTTGACTTGCAGCTTCAAAGAAACAAGTCAGAAAAGTTTGAAAGAAGATTCAATAAGGAGCTGGACAAACTTATCTAGTCAATACCCCGAAAACAGGGATTTTGTCGAATCCATAGGCTATGCTAGGGAGTATTAGATCTGTTTTTCTCAATCGTTTCCATTTGAAGTTATTTATATCAGTTCACTGTTTTTGTTGACTTTTTATATGTTGATCGTGTTTTTTGCAATTTCGATGAACACTGAAAAAAACTTTTTTGAAATTTTTTTGGAACCGGTTCAAACTATTATTTCAAACCGTGAATAACATCATTTTACTTTTTTGGTTGAACTTTCAGGCCAAAATGTTACATTTAACAAAAGTACAGACGGAAAACAAAAAAATACTCACCCATTTTTGCTACTGTAAGTTCACTCACAAATTTTATTTCGTGGAAAACGTTGTACAACTTCTGAGAAAAATAAGAAGTAGATTTTTCCGGTAAGCTATACTTGCGATCCTCTCACGAAACCGATTGTACCGGAAAAAAAAGATATTTGCCCTTTTCTCCATGTGAGTTCTCAGGTTTTTTTTTCCAAAAGTATACATAGTCTCTCATGGAAAGTTAACCAAAGTCTATGTTTCTCCCATTTTTCTCTTCCAGCCACAAAGTTCTGAGATATAATAATAACGGAAGCGAGGTCGCGTGCATTTCGTGTGAATTTCTTTTCCACCGTTTTCTCAGCAACCTAATAGGAACTTCGCACGGAACCTAACAGAAAAGGCGAAGAGTTCTCAGTTTGTATTGCTTACTGGCTGATACTTGCTTCGCCAAACCCCGTGCCATTATTTTTCTTGACGTTTCTTTGAGAGTCCTTTCTTAAAGTCTCCAAAAAAAACTATTCGAGATTTAGATATTTTATGAGAGTAGAGCTTATCGATCATAAGTGCAAGCATTTCTTTTTCTTCTTCTTTTTGAACTGGTCGTCTCAAAACTACCGTACGGAAACAAAAATTTGAATCTTTTTTTCGATTAATCCGCGACTCACCGAGCGGCAAGTAGAGTAGAAAAAGTTGGACAAAATGTTGGAGCCGCATTTTTTGGAAAGGAAAATCGCAAAAGAAAAGTGCGGCGGTCCAGGAACCGTCTGGATTGGTCGCCTGGAAACGAGCCGGTGCCCATCAACGGCCTTGGCTTTTCCATAAATTGCTCCACATGCCATTCTTGGATGAATTTTTCTCCCAAACATCTGAATTTCTGAAAAAAACTTGGCTCAAGAAAAGATGGCCAAAGTTCAAGAAAACTTATAAGAAAGAACCAACTTTTCCAAGAAGTCCTGCAAGAAAAGAGTTTTTGGAACCTTCGTGATAGAAAATGTTTAGTTAAGTTTTCTAAAAGCAAAAAAAAAAAGCATGTAATAGAATGAGTTTGTTGCGTGCCCTCTGTGTTTCTCGGTGTCCCATTATTTGTAGGAAATGTAATAAACGCCCGCAGAATGTAACTTACCTTTCGTTCCTTTTCATATTCCTATTTTCTTCTCTTTTTGGTAACTTGAACTCGAAAACTAATGATTTCTCAGCCAAAAACTTTCAAATTTTTCTCAAACAACTCATTATTGAAACTTGGGTAGATCATTGAAAAAAACTTTTCTTGTCGCTTAATTGAACATTTTTTTCATCATTCTATCGATCTCAGAAAATGGGTGCCGGAGCTGCAGGATTACGGTCGCGTACATCACCAGAAGTATATTTTGAGCACTATAATAGCCACTTATAGGGTTTTTTAAGGAACGAGCCAACAGTTCAAAATCTCGAGCCATTGATAGAGCTCTGTCGAAAGATCACTCAAATGATATGAGTAAATTCAAAATCCTTCTCCTCGGTTTGTTTGAACCATATGGAATGGAAATCTTTCCCAATTTTAGGCAGCTCAGAGTGTGGTAAGACCACGATTTTTAAGCAGATGAGGTGGAAATTTCGAAGATTCAAATTCTTATGAGTTATGCTTCAGAATATTACATCTTGACGGCTTCAACAAAGAAGATTCATTAGAATACCGTTCAATAATCCATTCCAACTGCATGCATGCCATGACGCAAATGTTAGAAGCTTGCTCAGCTTTCGCTATCCTGCACGAAATGTGGGTCCAAGTAAGTAGAATTTTTTTTTCACCGCAGAAAGAAAACTATTCAGAATTATTAGAAGGTAAACGACTTTTTAAGTCGTGAGCGAATAAATATGAATCAGACTTTTTTGAAGTTTTGAATGAGGTCCCTTGATTATAGGAAGATATAAATCGCTTCGAGGACTTCAAAAGGAAGCTTAGAGATCCGGAAGAACTGGTGATCCCAGTGGTTATCGGCCGCTGCATGGACCGTATCTGGACCAGCAATTCTTTGCAAGCCTGTTATCATCGTCGTTTCAGCTTTCAACTACTTGATAGCGCAAAGTAGTGAGTCAGGAAAAACCTGTAGCTTTTCGTGTGCAACTTCGAAAAGCATGACTTTCAAACATTCAACCAGAAACCTTCCTTTTTCAAGCGCAATTGCAATAAATTTCCGACATTTTGGAATCAGAAATCAACCTCGTCCAAGAATTCGAAGAATTCGTCATTTTATTCTTTATTGCAGTTTCCTGGACAACATCGTTCGCCTGACAGAAGACAACTACGTACCCACAACTCAGGACATCATTCAAAGCCGTTTTCGCACAACAGGAATCAGCGAAATCTCATTTACTCACAGGAAAATGGACTTCAAGTTAATGACTTGTTGTAACGAATGTTGAATGTTTGTTTCAGAATGGTCGACGTGGGAGGCCAGAGATCAGAAAGGAGAAAGGTTGCTAGACAGTGACATCATAAATAAATGAATTTTTAGTGGATACATTGCTTCGACAATGTCGACATGGTTCTTTTTGTCGTTTCCATGGCAGACTACGATCAGTTGGACCCTGAAGACAGTAGATTCGTGAGTCAGACTCAATAAAAGTTACAAATTTTTGAGGGGAAAATTTACAAGGTGAAGGTTTAGATCTATTTTAAGATCCCCTTATTTCACAAAAAAAAATCGGAGGACCCTAAAAAATCTCACAAAGTTTAAGAACTGCGAAACTTTGAAGAAATGTTATTCATGATTCTAAATCAGAGATCTAAAGAGCATATATTTCTGCAAAAACCCAACAATTTTTGAACCAGCCAATGATTTCCGAATGGAAAAAATCTCGCTTTTTCGAATCATAAAGCAACAGAATTGATACAGGATGTCTAGCAAATTTCTTCAGAATCGGATGAAACAAAGCTACGAGATTTTCAAAACAATAGTTCAAAGCGATTTGTTTCGTCACGCTTCAATTGTCCTTTTTCTCAACAAATTCGACATTTTCTGCGACAAACTCCAGAATTCTCCCCTGAAGAGATGCTTCAGTAGTTACACTGGTATAGTCTGAAATGACAACTTTATCCATTTTCTCACGCAGGCGATAACTCTCCGGAAGATGCCAAAAACTACGTTCAAAAACAATTCAAGCGCTGCATCCAAGAACGTCACAAGTTTTTCAACTTTGTAACCACCGCAACGGATACGAAAAACATTGACTTGGTGATTTAGTTGATTTATAACATTCTAAATTTTTTTTAGGTGTTCTGCTCGGCAGTCGCTCACATTGTCAACGAGAATTTGCGCTCTACCGGTCTCCAGGAATAAATGACTCAGTTTTTTGAAAAGCCATGGAATTGCCCACCGGATTTTTCAGAAAAGATGTTTTCAGCGATATATTCAAAAGTGCGTACAAAAAAGTTTTTTCTAGGTATTATAATGAACTTTTCGCATGAAAGCAAGATCTTGAATTGTATTTTTTTTTCTTTGATTCTTCTTTCCGAGACCTATTCAATTGTCGTTTTTGTTTCTTTTATCTGTTCAACAGCTAATTGAGTACGGATTGACTTTGTATTTCAAGTTTGAGGAAACGCCTGGAACTTTTATAACTCTAAAATAAGAGATATTAATGAATAAATTAGCTTTTAAACTTCGTTTTCTTCATCGCATCTCACAACACAAATTTTAATACGATCTCTCTTAGAAAAAAACGTGTTTGAAAAATTTTTCATGCAGGTTCCAAGCTCAAGAATCCAGCAAACGTACCAGCAGGAGAAATAATTCGGAAGTTCTTAGTTCAAAATTTGAGAAGCGGTTCGTTTACCCAATGCATTTCGAATTGAGTAGCTTCTAGAACTCATCAATTCCAGTTTTTCAAATATTCTCTTCAGTTTTCATTCGGAAATGTTATCCGAGCTTTCTGCTCCATCTGTTTCTCCCTGAGTGCACGGAAAAACGCTCTTCATTCATTTTAACAGTGCTTCAAAACTAATAAACGGAAGCGTCCTCGCATATGCACCCGACTAATGTATGAGTTGAGTGACGAGTTAACCCAACCTGCGTACGGGTGGGCCTTTTCAAAAAAGTTTTCCAATTGCTCCCGCTGTCAATTGAAAGCAGCTTCTTTTTACCTCGTGCGGGAGCTTTTGTTGCCTTTGTCAGGCTCTAGGCGAAATTGCACGCGCCACTTCCAGAATCCATCCTAAAGCGACATTTTCGTATGAATCGTGTTTTTGTGTTGCGATAACCTCCAAAAATGGGAAAAAAACACATTGTTGAAATCGCTCAACGCTTTTTAGCGCTCAGAACTCTCCAGGGAAGAGGTTTCGGCAGCTAACTGAATCTACCACTTGCCTCGAAAGAAGGTGTCTATGTTATTTTTGCTGTTCTATTACTCCTTCCTCCATATTTTACGAAAAAAAAACTTCAAGCCGGTTCACATCCAATTTATTTGGAAAAACAGGATCTTTTCTCATTTTCCAGTCAGAAATTTAGATGACTCCTACGATGTCTTTTGTCTGTCAAGCATTTGAAATTAACTCTTTCCCGTTGTTTTTAATATTTTGCTCCAGAGTTTTGTGAGATGTTTTCCCAAAAGAGACGGCTCCGACACACCATAAGAGAAGAAAAGCGCGGTCATCATCCATCTAATCCGAATTTGGCAAAATAAACAATTGTTGGAAGAAACGCGGGCAGAGAAATTCATTGCTGCTTTTTGAAGCAATAAATTGGAACCACAAATGAGCCAAACTGAACTGAGCCGAGCCGAAGGCCCGATTTAAACGGCATCGTCCGCTGCCCATCAAAAACACATAACGTCAGAAAAGAGTCCCCGAAGATCGTCGAAATGCAAAGCAGGTGTCCGTCGCTTTTATATTTCGGCCCGGGCTCGGTTGGAAATTCGAAACTCGACCGCAGGCTTTGCGAGTGTACGACGTCGTCGAGCTTTTGTAATCGAACCCTTCTTGCACTTCGTACCTTCACTTCTTCTCAATCTTTTATCTCTTGCCCAACTTTCTTTTTTTGAAAAATTTGCTGACAACTAAGTTTTATTTCTCACGTGTGCTGGTGATGTTAAACGCATATTTTTTTGAACTGGCGAAAAACAATGCTTTCGTTTTTATAGCCTTTCGAACAGACTATTAGGAGCTAGAAAAAAATGCAATACTTTCAAGGATTCACTTCTTCTTCTCTGAATTTGATTCACGTCTCTTTTTTTCAAAAGCGTTTTTTCGTTTTGGAACTTCATCGAGCAGGATATGAAAAAATAAATCAGAACCGTCTGACACGATTTTTAAAGCTCAACTTAGAAAATTTGTCCTGCTTCTATGAAATATCAAAAATTATTGTTATGTACTAAACTTAACTCATCCTGAAAAACCAGTTTCACAGAAAGAAATTCGAAAAAAACTTAAGTTTCAATAATGAAATGGAATCAAGAAATTTTTCCCAATGTTCAGAACTCAATTTCCGTTCCCCCACAGTTACTCGAAAAAAATGTTCTAAGAAAAAAAGAAAAAAATTTTTAGAAGTTTGATAACTTAAACACGGGAAAAACTACCACTTTTCTGTATGAATGCCTAAATCGCAAGGCAACCTTTTTCGAATTAAACTTCTCACCTTTCCATCGTGAAATTTCAAATTCATAGACCCCAGCTAGAAAAGTGTTCCTGGCTTCTCAACCAAGCCAATCCAGGATCCGGAAGGTTGCAAGGCATCTCCGACGTTCCCGACATGCGGCAAATCATTTTTCTTGGCAACCCAGCAATTTACCTTTCTGGCGACGGAGAAAAAATCAACTCTCCATGTCCGCCATGCTTCTCGCACTTTTCTAATTCAGCTTGTCACTGTATAAAAGACAAACGACGCGCCGTGCCATCCCATGCGCAAGTCCTAGACAAATCTCATGTGTTTTTGCTCAGCGCCACACCACATGGACACGCGTGCCTCACACATGCTCACTAAATTTCTCAAAAGCAAACGCCCAATCAAACGTTCAACCAATCTCTATTCACTCGTATATTCAACCAGCCAAGGATTCATGCTATTCTTTATTTTTGTTTTGTTTAGGCTGGTGGTTTTTTCTATCTGTTCCTAGTGATAGACTCTCCAAGAACTTGATGAAAGTTATATTCATGAAATAATGTGGAAAAACCGAATGGTCTGATTCAATTTCTTTCGATTTGGTAGTTCAAGATAGAACTCTAATTACTGTGTCAGACCTCGAGAAAAATTTACTCTTATGCTACAAAAATGCTGCGCAAGTAGTATATGGTCAGAAGCGTTTTTCATTGGAAAAAGTAACCGTTCAAAGTCGAACTGATCAAATAAATTATTTTAGTTTAAAGTAAAGATTCCTTTTAAGTACCCATCTAAAAACGTCGAAATAATCCAGAGTAGGAATGAGTCCCGTAACTCATTTATTCAACACTCCAAGAAAATAAAATTTCACACAAAATTTTTTTCCAGAGTAACTCCTTCACGAATAAAGTATGTAGTTCTGCTGTCTGAAAAGTTCTCAGGACTTCATGAAATCCGCTGTAACTTCGAATTAATTGAGATCTTTTCGATCATCCCGATTCAAATTATATACAATTTTTCAAGGTGAGCATGACTCACTACATATATTTCTACAGAAAATGATGCTCAATAATGAAGTAGTCTCATTTTCAGTGGACTTGTACACCCTTGTCTGCGAACAATAATAACATTCCTACCTAACCTGGAAATTTTTCTCTTCTCGAAGATTGACTTCCAGAATAAATACGGAATGCCCCTTTTTCGCAAAATATCTCCCTATACAGCCTGAGCCTATCTCAAAAGAAGCCCGACACACGTTCTGTAATTCATTTCAAAACGAAGCTGCTCGTTTGCCGCAATGCATGGCATTACAACAAAATAGCTCCACTCACCTGCTGAACCTCAAAAACTTGCAAAGAGGCCGATCCAATTGTCAGTTGCTTTTCTTTTCGTTTTTTTTTCTCTTGTTGTACCTCACTTCCTCTTATCAAAACGGTGTGTCGTGGCAATTCATTAGCGGCTTCTGGGTGGCTTGTTCATGCCGAAAATCAAAAATGCAAGGGCGGAGGCTGTGAATTGGAGTGCAGGGGCCCTCCAATGAACTAGTCTTTTGCACAACCGCCTGAGTTAAAAGCTTTTTGAGAAATTGCCGATGAATTTTGAACGCAGAATAACTTCTGAACTATTCCAACCAATCATATTCTATATCATATTCCTGAAATTTTTCAACTAATATTGATCGAAAAATTGGGATTTTTTTGACCAATAATACGGTTTTCAGTTTGTTTTTCATAAATGAAAAATTTCCCAAATTAATATTGAAATGAAAAAGGCCTATACCTTAGTAATGACTTGACTTGCGCCTAATTTTATTTGCTCTACCTTGTTTTTTGGTTTTCTTCAACATGCTCTCTTATTTCTTTCTGAGTTTTAATTCACTTTATTCAAAAAAAACGTCCTATTTTTGACCTTTTTGAAACAGTGATAATGTTGAAAACTTGAATAACTTCTCAAATAAGTTATGAAAAGCAGATAACTTGTGATTGACCAAAGTTCAAAAAACAGATCCCTGCGTTTTTTGACAATAATTTCTACCATGACTATGTCCACAGTAGAAAACTTCCGTTCTTCGCGATTGCAGCTTTTTATTCTTTGTCGGAAATAATCAAGTGTTTAAGCTTCTCCACTTCTGAATGTGTTTTGACTGTTTTTTGACGACTAGTCCTCTAAGACGAGTTTTTTTACAAAATAAATAGCAAAACTAGTGTCCGTCGACTTGGATAACAGTGTCAGAGAGGATCTTTCCTTCATTTGTCAGGTCTCAATTTTTTCTTCGAAAACTTCTTCTCTTACTAGAAAAAGTTATTGCCGCGTTCTCGAGCTTCTTGAAGTTTTTGGCAAGATTGGCCCGAGAGGCAAGCTCTTTTCTCATGATACATGCAGATCATTTGTTGTGAGGGTTGTGTGGTGCCGAATTCCCAAGGGACATATGCAACCTATCTGGCTCTCGCATCGCGTCTGATGATGAATTGTCACGGATGTTGCTTTTGTCTTTTTCTGTTCTTTCATTACTTTTGTCCTCGTGTCTCCAACTTTCGGCTCTTCGAGCCTTTCTGCACTCAAACACTTCAAAATATTCAAAAACGTCCACTTGGGAGGTTCCCGGCGGCGTTAGTCTCTACGCTTCACGACTTCTCTTCCATTTGCGCAGCTTTGGCGCAAATTTGGAATTTCAGCGTTCTTGTTGAATGTATCAAGCGTTTGGACTTTCATAATGTCCGTATACTCGAACCTCTTTCAAAAGCGAAAAGTTGAGATAATAAATCTGAAAAACTATTCTTGCAAGGCTCCTTAAACTGATTTTTTCCTAAAGGTTCCTTGATTTTCACAAGTAAATTTTTTTCCCAAAAGCTCCAAGGCTCCTTAAAATCGACTTTTTCTGATCTTCAACAAAATTTAATTTCTGAACGTTGAAAGGAAAGAGATTAACAAGTCTCTTGAATTTAGATTGAGTAGTTTTTCGAAAAAAAAAATGTTACAACAGGTGTATGACTTGAAATTTTTTGATTCCAAGTCTTCAAGCCTGCAGATGCGTTGCAACAGTTGCAAAAATGAATAGTCATTTTCGAAATTTTTCAGAATGTCTTCCTGCTTAGACACAATGGCAACTGCAACTTAGCCACAGCTTTTTGAGCCAGTTATGATTTTTGAGTCAATTTATTCCTGTGCCTTGGGCCAGGGGTGATACCCGAGTCGGTCCACAATCGGTCAAAAACGAGATTTTATGATTTACATTTTATAATTTCTTCAAATAACGCATTCTCAATCACTGCCTGCCCCATTTTCGCCCTCTGGGAAAATTTCGAGCCAAAAAGTTTCGAAAAGTGGAAATTTTCGACCGCTTCGCGACCGCGTTGCAACACTATGACCAACCCGGCACAGTTGTAATTCATTCTAAGGAAGTTGACCAAAGAAAAAATTCAAACTTTTCAAAAAACAAGGTTGCGTCCTGACTTTATCAAATCTAACGAGCTTTCAAAGTCTTCGCTCTCGTTTTTTATTCATGTCGTTCTCACTCTCAGCCCCTAACTGATCAACTTCAAAAGGACTTATCTATTATGAAAATATACATTAAAGTATTCTGATTTGCTGGATAAAAAAGTCGAGTCAAGATTTTCTAGTTGATTCCCCGATAACAAATATGAATGAGCTGGGAAAAGTTAGAAAAGGCAAAGCGAAGACGTTTTGTGAAGCACTGGAAGCAAGTGGTCCCTGGTGGGCCGTGGTTTTGGCTTGAAGCGATTGTGAGTGTGACGTGAGTTCTGTGTGAGCAGCCAGAGCCCATCGATCGCGCACTCACCATTGCCGAAAGAGAGCATGAAAAAGCCAAAGGCAAGAGAGTAAAGGAATGGCAAGGCCTGGAGGAGGAGACCTGAATTTAGGACGCACCACACCCTTCGAACTCATCCTCGTCCTTCCTTTCACTCACTCTCAATTACTAGGACTTGTGAGCGCACTCACAGTATTCCAAGCACTGTGAGCCGCAACTTAGCCGCCACGTTGAGCTCTTTTCTTATGCACTTCCGCTCCGCCTACTTCTCACTACTATCAACTACAGCTGGCTTTCCGCAACTATGACGTCATGTGAAGGCTTTTTCCGAGCTTTTGTCTTCCAAATCAGTTCCTCATACCTCCCATCTTGTTAATGGCTAATGAGATAGATTTGATCTCTGTGCTTTTTTCAAGCTGAGCGACTCATTTATCTTTTCTTGTCGGCTTTCCTCTATCTTTTGAAACTAGAGTCTTGTCATATATTCCATGAATAATTAGCTCTCGAAATCCCCGATGCGCGTTCAAGTTCCAATTTTTTTCTGTGATTGGAATATAGTTCGTTTTTAATATAAAGAGTTTTTTTAGTCAGTTCTAGTTTCAAATAAAAATAAAAAAATTGATTAACCTGTTGAATAAGTTCGAAAAATCTCAATATCCAGAAAAACTCTGGGATTTTGTTTTTTTCCAATCTTTGATTCTTTCCCAACAGGTGCTTTTTTTGAATTCTATATTTTTTTCTAATTTTTTTTTCAATTTTGCTTCATTTTGCATTTAACTGGGAAGGTTGATCTTTGATTTATTTTGAGTTAAGGAATCGAATTAACAAAGCTAACATTTGCATAACTATTCAAGTTTGAACATAAAAATTTTATAAGGTCTATGCATTCTGTGTATTTTGTGAAAATAACAAACTTTCGCGACAATCAAAAAAAAAATTCTTTAGACTTGAAAACGCCCAATATTTTTTTTGAACATTGATATTTGGCCAATTTTGATTTTTGCGCCTTAATGACCTTTCTTCCTTTTTGAACAGTTCGAAAATATCAAAACCAAGACTAAACTTTGGTTCGAGCTATGAATCGAAAGAATTTTGGCAAGACTAGAAAAGTGCCGAGCAATTAATTTAAAATTCTTCGTCTGAGATGGAAAATTTTTTAGAAAAAAACTCGTTTTGTTGACGCATGAACTCGTTTTGGTTTCATTCTGAGCCTGCTTCAAGAATTGTTACTTTCTGGAACTAATACTACAGTGAGAATCGAATTATCGTGTTTTTCGGCTGTTCAAGCAGGAGATAATGAAATCATTTCGTTGATCTCATTCTTTGTTTTGCGGCCGCCTTTTTTTTCAACTGCTCGAAATGGCCCATAAATAGCGGTAGCAATAACGAAGTCAGTCAGCCGCCGTCCCAAGTTTCCAACTTTCAGCTGCACTTTTTTGGAGTATAATTCTTTCGACCTGAATTCTTTTTCTTCCAAGGATTTTTGAAAAAAGAGAAGAAATTTATAATTATGTTTAACTAATTGTAAACATTGTTAGAACTTTTTTAAAGTGTCTAGTACATCCCTATGAAAATGAAAAAAAGCTCCACGTAATCCTATAAGTCCTTACAGCTTCGAAAAAGTTGAAAAAAATGCAAGCAAGCGAATTTTTTTATTGTTTTCTAAAAGCACTAGTTTGTGTTTTTTTTAAGTATAGAAATTTTTTTATTCAATGGCAAGAGTTTTTTTATACGGAAGTAAAAAAAGTGAATGTTACCAATTTTTCATTTTGAAGTCTCTAATCTCCTACATTTTATAAGTTTTTTTAAATAATAAGCAAGACTTTTTAGAGTCGTAGAAAAAATTCATCTATCAATTCGAATCTCCCTCTAAAAATCACATGATTTCTTTTAAGTTAAGAATGCATTTCCATTAATTTTTAATTATTGAAAGCTCTTATTATCTAATTTCATAATGAGAATTTCTTTCGATGCGATTTTTTTGCGGCTGTTATTTGTTGTCGCAGTAGAACATCTGTGTTCAAAATTTTCAATCCAAAGTTAAATTACAAATTTTTCAAGTTATTCATCATTGAATGTAACTTTAACCGTACCTATTCTACTAATTCTTAAAACATCGGAGTTGAAGTTTAAAAACTGAGAAAAAAGAATTCGTGACAATTTTTTCCCTATCATACTCATTTATAGTCAAAGCTAAAAAACGTGACCACTTCGTTTCAAATTTTTGCCAAAGCGGTCAGATGAATTTTTAGAAAAGCCGAGGTCCCATCGCGTCGAAAACAACTTTACTGTTTCAAATGCTTCACAAAACTTCTCCTAGCCGAAATTTCCGTTCGGCGTAAAGGAACGATAACGAAGGAAAGAAGAGTTATTGCTACCAGGGCCAGAAAAAAATTCCTCCAGCATCCAATAAGCTTCCCGATTTTCCTCATTTCCCTATCCACTTCATTTCACTTGTTCTTCTTCTTCCCACATGCGTGTGTGTGTCTGTGTGTATTTTTCAAGAGTTGTGTAAAATGAAAAACTCGCGAAGGGGTTGGCGCAGCACCCTTGCCGGAAAAAAAAGCTTCGTACGAGAGAAGGAACGTTGCGCGTGACGGATGCCAACGGCACGCATCGCTCATTTTCGACCCTAGCCGAGTTCATTTCGAACCAAATGTTGCATTATTCATATTACCTGTCTTTTGGTTTGAATCAAAATTGGTTCGCGGAGGGTGCCGTGAAAATGAAGAAAATAAGGGTTGCAACCGTCAAGAGCAATCGTACAGTACGGCTTGTCCGCTTTTTTTGCCGGTGAAGCCATAGCAAATTGAGCTTTTCGCATAGTTGTTAAGACTGAACAGACAGCCCAGACTGTGAAGCTTGCAAAGAACGGGAGAGAATGAAAAAAATTCAAAGTAGAAAGAAGATGTCAAACTTAGTAGCTCAACGGTTGTTCTACTTTTATAGAGTAATTATTCTCAGGTTTATTAAAAAACTTACGGTTTTGGTGTTTTTTTCTTCTATTCTACCAATAATTTGAGACTATCTTTATAATAAGGCATTTTGATCCCCTTATCAAGCTCAAGTCATTCAAAAATCCTCAAGATATGTACTGTTTATGTAATTTTGAGCATGAGTTATACTATCAAAATCGATAGAAATGTTTGGAACCCTGGAATGAAATTTGAAAAAAAGTACTTATAAAAATAGAAACTTCATGATTTTTCTAATTTTTTTCTCCCCATTTTTTTGTTGCGATACAAAAAAATCTAGTTACTTTTTAAAAATGATATTACTTTATGAAATCAAAATTCTCTAGCATTATATGTTTTTTTCGAAGAAGATGCAATATTCTAAGTATTTCTAATATCGAGTTAATTTAAATATAAATTTTTCCTGATACAAAAAAAGGTTTTTTTAACTATTAACAAGTTCAAAGTGGGATGAAAAAAACATTTGCGGCATTTTTTAAAAAATTTTTTTATTCATCCACAAAAAAATATTTTTAACATGGTCTTTTTTTGTTTCAAAAATTTAGGTTGAGGTTTTTTTTTGTTATATATTCTGTCAAAAAACAAAGCCGTTTTTTGAAAATATTTTTAAGTAGAAAACTGAAGAAAAAAATTGTGGAGAATTCCATGGCAAAGAATTCACTTACCGAAATCATGCAAAACAGCTTATTTTCCAATAATACGGAGCCGAACGGCCAATCAGAAAGCGAGAATTCAAGCGAACTCATTGGGGAATATCGTTTTATGCTAACAATTTCCGTCCGCCCAGGCGCTTTTCGATGAGCCCTCGTCACTCTTTTTTTCGTTTTTCGTGTCGCCAGACAGCCTTCCGTGCAATTGGAGCATCCTCGACAGCCTCAACTAGCCTCATATTCAGAAGCCGCTGGCGCTACGGGCGCCCCGGAATCATGCCCTGAATGAGTATGTTACTGTACTACTTCGCGAGCGCGGTCAAGTCCATACAGTTCCACGTCGACGATGACATCATCGACAAGCTCAACTACTATTACACCACGGCCATCATTACGGGTTCGTTTACATTTTCGTTTTATTTTTTTTTCTAGTTTGCGAATGTGAATCTAACGTTTCACGCATATTAAAAAATATTATAATCAAAATTTAAAATTCAAGGGTAATGCGAATCTTCTTACAAGGACGGTCATTTCACTCTGCGTTTACTGAAAGTTGGCCAGAACCTTTCTTGATGAACCATATGGAGATCTTAAAAGTCTCAACTTGTACAACTTTCTCGTTTTTGAGAAAATACGCCTATAAGTCGAACAAAACCCTCAAAAGTTCAATAAGAGGGGCTATTTTTGGGTTCAGGCTTTCATTTCCCAAAAAACTAGAAATTTGTGCAGGTTGAACCTTTTAAAATCTTCTTATGATTCATCAAAGTTTGTTCTGGCCAATTTTCAGGATAACCCCAAGCGGAAAGTAAAGTGACTTACTCTGTTAGTATTTATTTCTGTAGACAATTTCCTTAACAATTGTATCATGTTCTTGATAATCTTACAATGGAAAAAAATACTTGCTTGAATAGTTTTCTACGTTTCTTCAGTTTGTTTCCCACACTTGAATTTTTTTTTTTTTTTCTGCAACGAAAGACAAAAATCAGAACAATGAAAACTTTATTTCAAAAATAATTATGGATGACATTGCACTTTTCATCAATGTAAAAAAATTGTTGCTTTATTCTCTTTTTCGAGCATTTATCACTTTCAAACTAAAAAAATTCAAAAGTCTAGTTTTTTTCATTCCAATATCAATTACTTAAGTATAATTAGTCTCAACGGAGACGCCGCATTGGATTTATTTTTGAACCTTTCGAATTCTGCTGCATTCCAATAACCGTACTCTGAGGTTTTACGATTGAAAAAAATAAGACAATCCGAAAATTGAATTTTTGACGATAAATGAATGAAAAAAAGACTATTTTATATCAAAAAAATAAGTCTTGATCATATTCCTAGCTAATATTATTTTGACGGCACGAACATGTTTTTTATATGCCGCTTATTGAACATATCGAGGGGAATTATGTGGTGCGCAGCCAATTATGGAGCTCTTTGGGAGAGCAAGGAGCGCGGTTGCAAGTGAATTTGCGAGGCAAACGCCTTCCGGTCCTTCGACCCTCACCCTCAATAATCACCGTTTATGTACGTTTCAACAAGGAGCAACTCTTTGCTTTTTCAGGGAGAACGCAATTTTTTATTGCCCTTAGAGAGACTTCCGGCGAATGATGTCTTACAAAGGACACATGTTAGAAACTCGGCAATAAAAGCCCCGAACGCTCTCTAGAAGTTCGGAAAAATTTGTGCCGACCTTTTTTATCCGGAAACTTAGTGAGAAGCATGGGTGAACAAACCAGGGTCTAAAGTACTTGGAGACTTTCGAAAATTGCTCTTTCATAAGTTCTGGAGAGATATTTTGAAAAAAATAATTTAGTTGTAAAAGCATTTTCGGAGCTTCTATTTGGATGTATAGTCATAAGAAAACGGAAACTATCAATTAAATCGATTTTGAAACATATGAAAACCTTGAAGACTTTTTTGTTCTTTTCATTTTTGGGAAAACCTCGATTCTTATAGTACTTCTGGATTTCAAAATTTAGCATGAACTTTTTCGAAAACCTCTTGAAATTTCGTATTACTTGTCGCTCAATTTCATGACCTTGAAACATAAATTTTGAATTTTCTTGGATTGCTTTGTGATGAAGCTTAATTTTTTGATGAGTGTGTGAAAAGCTTTAATTTTTTTATTATGATGATAAATCAGAACTGATCAAAATAGCTTGAATATTTTTTTACAATATCAGGTTTTTGTTGCAATACCTTATTTGAGAAAGATAAATTTAGTCAACTATTCATGCGAAAAAAGTAAGTTCAAGCAGTCGCATTAGCTTTTCTCCGTTTTCTCCTTGACTTGACAACCTTGAGGACCGTGTGATATTTCACGGATCTCCCTAAAATTCTTCTCAAAAATTGACAATGGAGAAACTTGCAAGCGGAGCAAAAACGATTTGTGGCTTTGTACGCGTTAGACGAGTTAGACTTGCAGCTGCGTGGCAATACAATTGCTTTTTGCCGGCCATAACCCAATCTTGAGCTGCTTGCCGTCAATTGGCCAAGGCGCGCGAGCGTCGTCGCAAACGAACTTACCTCAGCAATCAAGGACTTACTGGCCGTTTCAGGCCGCGAGGCTCCTGCTCGCGTATTAATTCCACGGGCCTTTTTCGTCCGCAAAGTGCATGGGACGTTGAAAGCTTGCATAAATACGTTCAGGTCCACATGCAATTTCAATCGGAATAATGGTTGAAAAACACACCATTTGCCCTTTGAAAAAATGTAAAGCTTTAGAAAAATGAATTTTTTTTTAATTTGAGTGAGCTGATACTTCCCTCCAGAACTGACGAGAAAGGTTATTTTTCTGTGTGGACGGGAATTTTTTGACAAAACGTTTCTTGACATATCAGATGAATATTCTAAAAGGGTTAACCTGCCAAATTTCCAAGTTTTGAGATAGGCCACCTTCAAGTCAAAGAAAACACTGAAAATTCGTCAAAATTGATCATTTTGCAGCTTTGAATCCTTATTTCTCGAAAACTAAAGAATTGCCAGGTGGAAACTTTCAGATTCTTCTTTTGATCTGAATCAAAGAGTCCCCTGGCCAATTATCAGGCTAATCTCTACCGCATGACCTCCTATGTGAGATCTCTAAATATTTCCAGAAGCTTTTTAACTGGTAGTTTTAATGTAATTAAAACATTCGTTTCTCAAATTTTCTGACGTTTCTTCTTAATTCACACGAAATTCAAAAATTCCAGGCGCAGATGCTGAAAACAAAAAAACAATCATATCGGTAATAGTTCTATGGATTTGAAT
>CAJGYM010000172.1:0-104424 GCA_904845305.1 Caenorhabditis auriculariae | reverse complement strand
TTTCAAGGTTTATCTCTGCGATCGACGAATCGATATGCTCCCTGCCTTGCTCAGCGGCAACCTTTGCTCCCTTCGAGGCGAGGAAGAACGGTAAAAATGGGATAAAGGCTAAAAAAATAACTTTAAAGAAAAAAAGGGGTTTTTAAAATTCAAAAAAAGTTCTTTTTGTAGAGGTTTTTCAGAGCTTTTCACTCGAAAAAAATGGTAAAATTCCAAATTTTTAGAATATCGGATTAGTTTTATTTTGATCTCATGCCAAAAAGGTAGACACAAAAATTTATTTTTTTCAGATTTTTGTATTCATTTTTTTGTGTTTTTCATCATGAGGATTGCTAAAAATTTTTGACATGAATATATTTTTCGATGATTTTTTTCCAAACTTTTTTTGATATGAAAATCATTTTGTTCTACCTACAGTACTATCACAGCTTTGGGTGAATTTTTAGTTTTTGTTTTTTGGGATTCTTAAGATTTTTTTGAAGTTTATCCACCAAGAAAAATTGTGACTTTTGAAAGATTTTGAAAAAGGAAGTTGAAAAATTGGAAGGAAAAAGTTCTGTAGTACAAAATGGTGTTCGGTCTCGTTTTTCACTGACCGAAAAAGGCCTTCAATAGAAAAATCAGAAATTCACAAATGAATTTTCAAGTTATGCCTTCTCGTGCATCTGGACAATGACCTCGAATGCGGACATCCAAAGCGTGAAATATCACAAATCGCTTATCAAATCCAAGGCGGCGCTCACTTATGAACGGGCCCAGGAGATCATCGACGATAGCAGCCAGGTGAGGATTGGGGAAACTTTTGTAGAACTGGCTAGACTCACAAGTGGAATTTTGACAATCAGCTCGCTCCAAGCGGCGGCCGAAGCTGTTGAAAAAAACTATGTCTCTTATAAATTTAAATAATGCATTTCTTTGTGCTCAGATTTAAAGATCAAAGGGAAAAGTTCTAGCGACCTTAGATCCAAAAATTGGCCTGTTTGAATAATTTTTCAATAAGCGGTGAGAGTTGAAAATTAAAGAATAGCTAAATATTCGGTCTTTTTTGCTCCTGAAAAAGAAAGTGAAAGTGAAAGCGAGAAACAACGGTGGCCTGAAGAGACACCAAGGAAGTCGGAGTTTCTTTCTCCCTCCGGAGTCTCTTCGGAGCTCCTCTAGCCTTTTGCGTCAGCTTTTCAGCTCCAAAATACCTTTGAAGACATCTGTAACTTCGCTCTTGGGTTTTCAGCCTTTTTTGACATTTTATCTATTTCGAACCTCTATACTAGACCAATCTTTAGCTTGTTGAAATGCGTTTTGAATAATGTTTTCACAACAAATCCATGCAAAAAATGTTGATAATTCAGAAAGGAGATGTCGCAGAAAGCCTCCGGGGCCTCATGAAACTCTCAAAAGTCCTGAACAGTCGGCGACTTGGAAACGGAGCCCTGACCCTGGCTTCGTCGGAAGTTCGGTTCGATATGGATTGGGAGACGAAAACGCCCAAAGTTTCAGCTAATATCCATCCGATTTTTAACGTTTTCTGTTCAGAAAGTCATGGAAAAGGCCCATTTGGACACGCATTCCATGGTCGAAGAGTTCATGTTGTTGGCGAATATTTCAGTGGCGGAAAAGGTAGTTTATCGAAATTTCAAGGATTAGATCTTTAAACTGTTCACTTTGAATGTTTCATTGAATTCATAACTTTCTGGAAAATTATGGTTATGTAGACTTAAAGAAGAGAAAAGATACGAAAAAGCACTTTTTCATCACAACTTCTTTTTTATGACTTTTAACCTTTTAGAACTTTCTGGAATTTGTAACACTCTGATAAAATTTCAGAGTAAAGAAAAAAAAAACTTAGCGATAGATTTAGATAGATTGAGATCCGCATAATGAAGTTGTGAGCAAAAAAATTTTTTTTCGTTTCTTTTTCTTTTCACTCGAAATTTGAACCAGACTCCTTCCTCGGACATTGGTAACGCGAAACGGACGTGCTCCAGACGTTTCTGGGCATTTCTAGGGACCATTTAAGAGTTCTGAAGCTACTAAAGTGGTCACTAGAAATGTCCAGAAACGTCCGGTGCACGTTACCAATGTCCGAGTCAAGTCTGGCGAATTAGTCCTTTTCTCAAATTTGAAAATTTAGCTTTTAACATACATGATAAGATCATTTTTGAAGGTCGCCATAACCTTCTTTTTAGTGTGTCTATGTTAAAGTCAGTATTACCTCCCCAAAAATCCATTTTATTTTCCCGCCGGAAACTTCCAGAAGTTAAAACTGATTTTTATGCATTTTTTTCCATGTTTTTCTAAACCGACCCATTTTTCTAAAGCCCTTCAGATATGCATGTTTGAATTTGAATATCAATTTTCAGATCCTTTCTGAATATCCTGACTGTGCGTTGCTCCGACGGCATCCGATTCCACTCAAGGAAAGCTACAAACCCTTGGTTGAGGTACACATTTACAAATTTATCCAGTCATCAGAGAATATTCCTTGCTGTATCATGGGATACTTGAAAAGTTGTTTGTCGGCTCGCGAAGCTGTCGTTGATCAAGAACAGCGTCTCGAACTTTTTGAGATAGTAGTCAGCTTCATCTCCATGTAGGAGCAGTATGACGCCTAGCTCGTCTAATGCTGGCAGGCGTTGAGTTAATCTGAAGCGAGAGCAGAAATGAATACCGACCATTCGGGAGGTGAAAATGTGATAATGAGAAGTGGTATGAGCTCGGAAAATGAGCTTTCATAAAAATTTTTCTCCTCGAGAGTTCAGGTAGAAAACTGAGTACATAATCAGATTATTTTTGGTAGTTTGAGCGATTTCCGGCGAGAGAAAAGCAAGGAAAACATGGCTTTAAGAGCCTTGCACGATTTTGGGGCTTGGTAATAGTTAAAATTGAAAATTTTCTACCTCTAGGGCTCAAGGATCGAAATTTCATTACTTTTCTGAGAAATCTCAACAATTTTTATCTTCTTGCTCGTTTTAATGCCTTTCACGGCTAAGAAATCATCTTCCGAATGCGAATTCCTCTTTTCAAAATTCTCTTGTGAACCCATCATTTAAATTTATTAAGAACTGTTCATTCTTTTCCGTCTTTTCCATGCTCCCTGGGCCATTTGAAATGCCATCGAAACCCTCATTTGATCGGATTTTACCAGTCACTCAAGACAAAGTCGATTAACACACGTGTAGGCGAGAAAGAAGAAGAAAGCTTTTTCCTCGGACCTCACTCGATTAGGCTTTTTGGCCCGGCCTGGGTTAATTCACAAGACCCGTTGAACCGGAAGAAATGTATCAATTTGCGAGGAAAATTGTATTTTGCGCGAAAAGAACCATTTTTTCCTTCGCTTCTATTTGTTAGCAATCTTTGACGGCGCGCACACAAGGGGAATCAGAAATCGAGGCCTTCTTTTCATCCTCGCCGATGACTTTTTTCGATGATTCGAGAACCGAGATGTTTCTCACCGGAAATTGGAGTTTTTGAGTGAAAAGTATTGGTGGAAATGCGTCATTTTGTGTTATAAGTCAGGGTAAATAGACTTTTTTTTACCTCTACAGTATCTTTCCATTTGGGGACTGTAAAAGTAAGGTTAATCTGAGAAAAAAGGGAAATTCGTGGACAGTTTTTTGATAAGGGTGATGGGAAGTATGAGTAGTTTTGTGAAGTCGATTTTTTTTTCCCCTTAAAAGCAAGATTTTTCCCACTTTTTTGGGTTTTTTTTGCTCTTACAGTTTTACAGACAAGAAAGACGATGTATACTGGAAAGAGTACTAGTATGAAGATCCCAAGACGATAAATTAGGCATTATTTTTATTATTTCTTCGACCATAGTTCCCCCAGTTGAATCGAAATCCGACGCCTTTCCGGCTAGGCTACGCAAAGATTTTGAGAATCCCTTGAAAATCCGTTCCGTTTCGGCTTACGTTTCCCCTTATATATAAATTTTCACGATCATTTGCAACATTGTTGTTTGGCCCTGAGGGTCAGTCGGAAACGCATCCGACGACAATGGGATTACGGTGGTCGGTCATCGGAACGAACGGCGGTTGTTGCCGGGTAAACGGCGGCTGATCCTGCCCCCCGCCCATGATTGCAGCCGAGGATAGTTCTGGCCTCTGTACCGCCCGTAATTATTCCAATTAATTGCGTGCAAGCGGCATACCTGCCACCGCCGTGTCCACACGGAGCATCGTTGTCGTAAAAAACCATGGCGGCTCATTTGCATTACAAGCTGTAAACGTGGGAAAGTCTGGTTGATTGCTGGGAATTTCATAATACATAAAAAGCCAGAAAACAATTTTCAGCTAAACTACGTATCTCTAAAAATTTTACTTTACTTCAAGACTTCTTTTAACATTGCCGAAAAGACGGTGAACTTTGAAAAAAAAAACAAAGAATGAAGTTGATTAAAATGTATCAATGATCCCTAAAGTTGTTCTTGTAAAATCTCAACCCAAAAAAATTACATTTTTTTCAAGAATATTAACTTCAAATATCCATTTTCTTACTTAATACCCGAAAAAAATTTTTGAGACTATACTAGTAAAAAAAAGGCGCTCGAGCTGACCGGGAAATGAAAACTTGTAGAAAAAGTATTCAGAATTTTTCGAGAAAGGAGTGAAATGATAATTTAAATTTTCTGTAGTTTTTATCTTTGAAGTCGCGGAAACTGAAACCTTTTTTAAACAAACACCTCGTCAGAAAAAAATCTCAAGTTGATTTTTGTTTCTTAATAAGTCTTATCAATTCAATAAATGAGTTTGTCAAGTCCCCTCGCAATCAAATCAACCAGTTGGTGCATGCAACATGGACGATTTTTTGGCGCAAACATTGGGCCGGACATCGCTCATCGTCAACTCGGTTGACAAGTTGTCCTCCAGGCCTCCGCGCAATATAATAACCAGACGGAAACGACGAGGCGCAAATTCAATGCGCCAATTGACAACCGGCTGATGCATTAATTACCTGTGTAAGCGATGGGATGGGTCATGTTCGGAGCCCAATGTTGCCTTTTTTAGACTTTCTAAAGACTGAGAAAGTTCAAAAGATCACTGTAGTTTTTGATCATTGGGTCCTGGAACGATTGAAGAGCAAAATATTGTGAATTTTTATGAAGTCTTTGTGGAGATTTTAATTATGAGCTAGGGCTTAAAAAAACGTTTAAAGGATAATGGAAGTTTTTGATAAATAGGTCCTGGAACGATGGACGAGCAAAAAATGAGAGTTTGGGTGAATCCTTTTTGGAGATTCTAATTAATGAGCTTGGGCTCAAAAAGATAAAAGGCGAAAATTAGAGAGTTTAAGTAAAAGCCTTTTTTTTCTAGGAATTATTGTGATTTAGCTATACCTTCGAGCCTTTCAAAACGTTCAAAAGTTGCCAAACAGTGAGCAAAATATTTGCTGATGCTACTAAAGTGGTCACTATAAATGCCCCGAAACGTCCGATTCGTGTTACCAAGGTTCAGGGGAGAAAGCAGTTTTTTTTAAAGTTTTTGCTTACAGTTTCCAGAAGTTCAGTGACAGTAATACCCTCTCTAACTTTTCCAGGCAGCTCGGCATCGTGGTTTCGAAGTAAGCGTCGAGAGCGGGAAAGCGCTGGCGGACAGTCTCGATCGGTGCAAAGATGAGACGAATCCGATGCTGAATCGACTTCTTCGGATGCTCACGACGAGGTGCATGACCCAGGCCGTCTACTTCAGCGCTGGTGTGTTTTTTTGTGAAGCTGAAAAGTTGGTTTAAATTGAAAATTAGGTTTTGACATACCCAACTAGTCTTTGTAGTTGTTTTCTAGGAGAATCCCTGGTTCAAATTTAATTAGAAAAAATGTGTCCTTTCCAAAAATGGGTACTCTAGAAAGGTTCGGATACCAAAAAATCAATATTTATATTTTTAAAAGTTTGGCAAAGAGCTCTATCTCTATGGAAGCGAGAGATCAGTGTGGCCGGAAGAGGGACCAGAGAAAGAGAATTCTTCTATTTCTCTTTCGTCTCTTCAGACGGCTGTTGATCTCTCGTTTTTCTTTTTTCAAACTCCAGTTTTTTTCTTCTCCCACTTCTTCAGTAAACAAACAAAACTTCAATTTCAAATACCTTGACAAAAAAAAAACTTTATTTTTTGTCGCGTAAAAGTTCTGAAAAAGAACTCGAAAACCCCAGTATATTCCTGATTTTGCTTCTTTTTTTTTTGTCAATATCACGCCCGGTTTTCTCTTTTTTTTCTGCAACTCAACGCGTCGCTTTTTCTTTTGTTGAACGAGAAGGGCGCCGATTTGTATGACTCTGCGGATCTTCTCCTTGTGTCGAACGCAGGCGACCGTAACCGACCCTACGACCATGTCTTCTTGTCTTTTTGACTTGTTCTCGTCGCGCCGACTCTACAGTACACCCTTCTTTTTCTTTTTTGTTCAAAACGAGTTTTTTTTTTGGGTTTGAAAAATGAAGAAAAATAGCCGTATTGGAATGATCTCTTGCGCTCTGAAGATAAAAAATGGGCTCGAGCAAAATTTTGAAGTTCATTTCCAGGCTGAGAAAAAATCAGTCAGGGCTGAAACTTGCGCCCTATAGATAATTAGAGATGAGTCGAGGAAATTATGCAAAAGCAGGCTGATTTCCAGTATTTTTACTGATGAAGCAAAAAATAAAATGAATGAGAAAAAGAGCCCTAATTGTTTGAACTTGTTAGCTCTAACGATAATCGGAATTTTTGGATTTTTACAATAAACTGTAGAACCGGGGCTCAGAGATCTAAATTTGAAGGGCCACATCGAGGCTATTTTCGAACAGCTCCCCAAGGGATGCCCGCATTTGGAATGGCTCTAGAGTAATTTTTAAAAAAAACTGAACAAGAAACTTTTTGCTTCAAGATAGAAACAGTCATGAGGCTCGTGAAATGTTCATAACAGCGTTGAGACCATCTCCGAACGAAACTTTACAAAAAAGGCCGCATTTGGAATGGCTCAATTTGGAAGGGCTTGTCAGGTAGAAAAAATGAGAATTTATCTTCTTTTTGATAGAAAAAATAATGAGGTTTTATGAAATGTGCCTTAAGGCTATTTTTAGCCAATCTTCGAGAAAAGTCTGCATTTGGAATGGATCTTGTGGGTAGAATGTTTGTCCTAAAATCTGTATGATAAAAAAAATGGGATATGAAAATCTGGCCATCCAGCCGCGTTGAGGCTGTTTCTGAGCAAACCTCTGAGAAAAAGCTGCATTTATTTATAAGGACTCTCCAGGTACGATACCCGTTCCACAGTACCAACATTTCGGACTGGCCTGCGCCATCTACACGCATTTCACGTCTCCGATCCGTCGCTACGCCGACGTCGTCGTCCATCGTCTTCTGGCCGCCGCGATCGGAGCCGACGATATCGGCGCCGGACTTTTGTCCCAGGCCAAAGTCCAAAAACTCTGCGCCAATATAAACTATCGGTGAGCACGAAAAAAAAAATCGAAACATCTTTGAAAAAAAATTTTCGCTTGTTAGCTCACCTTGAGGCTGACTTTTTTGAAATAGTGTGAGAAAAAATATTTTTACCCAAGGAAGGCTTCGAAATAAGTAGGTGAAACGGAACTTCAGAAGAAAAATCGATACTCTACAGTGATTTTTGTCTTAATTTTTTCAAAAGGTTTTTTGACAACATTGCTGTTTCAACCGTCTCAAGACCTTTTTTTCAATGGCTCAAGCCAGCCTTCAGTCGCCTATATTTTTTTATTGAAAAAAAGAAATTTCAATCATGTCCTGATATTTTTTTCAAAATCAGAATGATTCTCATTTTTTTTTTTCGAGTACTTCGCGAGAGAAAAATAGCGATTTCAAAAGAAAATCTCATTTTTTACTATTCCTTTTAAGCCACAAGCAAGCACAATACGCCGGCCGGGCCTCGGTCCAACTCAACGTGGTGCGGTACTTCCGCGGGCGTCAGGAAACCTGCGAGGGATTCGTTTTGGGCGTCCGCAGCAATGGCATTCAGGTTGTTTTTTCTTGCCCGCCGGAAGAATGAGATAAAAAAAAACCACAAGGCATTGCTTGTTTTACGTGTCATTGCGTTTAGGGTAGGTTTAGGTTGTCCTTCGCTTTTTTCTTTGGAGAAATATTTTTCAGAAGTTTTTCATTAGTAAGAAGATAGTAGGCTTTCAAGTGGACAAATTGATTTTTTGATTTTTCTTTCTTTTTCATGGGTTTATATAGGAAGAAGAATATGAAATTGACAAAAACATTAGCTTTCAAATCTTTAGGCTTTTTTTCTCGATATAATCTGAATGTTTGAGACCTATAAGAACAGTTTCAGAATCCGGATTCTGAGAAAAAAATAATAAAAAAATTTCCAAAAAAATAAATGTTTCTGAAAAACTTTTCGCTGACTTATCATGTATCAACTTTACAAGGGTGAAAAAAACACGCAAAAATTCAACTTTTTGTAAAAAAATTTATCTTCAAAGCTAAAGTTTTTAACTCCATTTCGATAGTCAACTTTTGTTCAGTACCTATTCAAATTTTTCCACAGTTTCACCCTGAACTCTCAGGTCTTTGTCCCGAAATACGGACTCGAATCGATAATCGTCCTGCAAACGAGTGCCGAGACGACGATTGACGTCGAGGAGCTGTGTGTCAGATCCGGTGACGTCACCGTCCGCGAATTTGGTACCTTTTTCTGTATAATAAGGTTCAAGATGTAATTTCGAAATATATACATAGCAAAACATTATAGCGGTCTTAGAACCTTATCGGAAACGGAAAACAGTGCGCTTTACGTTTCACACGAGTTTAAAAAAGACATAAAGTTTTAGATCTTCAGTTTTGCAGAAAGCTGATGCCGTGTTCAAAGTAATTTCGCGAAATGCAAAATGATCTCTGACTCTCCAAAATTTAGTTATATTTTTCTTTCTCTGACGGCTATTTTGCATTTCGCGAATTTACTTTGAACACGGCATGAGATAAAGCTGAGATAACCCTTTTTCAAGTGATTTTAACTGTCTTGAAGCATCACGGTCGCGTTGCGGTTGGATTTAATTATGAAATCGACTTGACACTAAGTCGTTTGATGCACAACTCGCAGGCGCAAGTAGTTTTCGGTCCGAACCGTTTCAAATCAGCTTTTATTTTAGTTTGGGGTCGCAAATTTCTATATTTCCGAACTAGGTCTTCAGAGGGGAACAGATCAAAAGAAGTATTTTTTTTCCAAATCATAAATGAAAATAGTTCGTCCAGCGCGATTTGACAGTTTTCGAGTGTCTGCGTCTCTCTGTTCCCTCACCGGCGAGGTCTGAGAAACCCGAAAATAGCGCGTAAGCAATCGAGAGACGAGGAGAGCGCAGAGAAGTCCCGAAAAAAACGGACTATAATTTCATAATTCCAACTCTTATTTCTCTCAAATCTAATTTATAATCCTCAGACCGCGTAAAGGTCCGAATCTACGTGAACGAGAAAAATCAGCAACGGCCCCGGGTGGAACTGAACCTCGTGAAACCCGCGATTCCTGGACTCAGCGTCGATTTCGACCTTTCCTCTTCCGAAGGCCTCGGTATTTGAGAAACTGAATGAAACTTTCGATGGGTAAGTTTTGAAAAAGAAAAAATCCAAATTGTTATTTCCTTGTTCTTGTTGTTTTTGTTGCTTTTCCGCTGATAAAATTATCAGATTTCAGATTTCAACTTTTGAAAAAAATCTATGAAAAGTCTTGTACGAGTTTTTTTCAAAGAATACAGCTTTTCGAAAAGTTCTAGTGGTCTCTCAAAGACTTTGAGCGGACAAAAATATTAATTTCTGAGCAGAAAGTGAAATCTTTTAAGTGATCACTTAGAACAGAATTGAAGGCCACTTGAGGGTTTTGAGAAGAGGATTCAGACATCTTGAACTATTGGTGATTAAGGAAAAAAGTTCTTTTTGAAAATTCCATTTTTTTGGTTCCATTTAGCAAGTATTTTTCCCTTTTCGAAAAGGCAATCATTCAAATTGACTTGTTTTTGGTTTGTCTTTCTTCTTTTGGAAAAAGTTAGACCTCTTTTTTTATATCTAATCCCACATCTCTCAAATATTCTCCTTTTTGAAAAGGACTCATTCGAATCGAAAACCAACACTGAATGGTCCATAAAACCGAAACCCATTGCTCAATCAATTTTTGCTATTTTCTTGAAAGCTTTTCCTCAACGCGCACACGTGCGCCCATAAAAGTCGCCGATCAAATTGAAGAAATCGCCTGGCTTTTTTTTTTTGAACGCACTCGTCACTCTCATTTTATTATATTTTCCAGTCTTCTTCGTCTTTTTATTCAATTTTACGTCGTATGGCTCGAAACACACAAAAAATATATATGGGGGTCATTTATACACTTTCTTGAAAGGCATTGGGAATCGGAGATTTCTTTTGGAGAGTCGGGGAAATTTTCTGTGATTGAAAAAGGGCTTTTAAGTGACCACTTGACGCTAGATCAACTGAAATATGAGAGAACGAGGACTAAAATAGACTCCATGATCGCTTTTCGAGGAATGAAGGAATGACTTAAGAGAGAATGTACCCTTTTTGCGAATTTGAAGTGGTCAGGTGAGGGTCCGAATCTATTTTTTGGCTCATTAAACCTTCAGTGATCACTTAAAAGTAATTTCAAAGCAATTTCATACTTTCCCGACTCTCCAATTATCAAAATAGACAGATATTTTCACAGGTTGAAGGGAAAATAACACAGAAATGAACACACACACACACAGATTGAGCCATTTGAATGTACATTGAGATGATATTTTTTTTAAAAAATGATAAGGGATGTCAAGAAAAGGTACACACAGAAATTGAGCTTAGGTAGTCAGTCCGTTGATTGAAAAGAGCGCAAAACAACCGAGAAAAATAGCCGCTTGAATCAAAGGCACTTGCGCTCCATGGATAATTTCTGAATTTTCATTTTTCTGTCGATTTTCTTTGAGTTTTTTGTTTTAGAATGGCATTATTGTCATAAATGGATTGATATGAAACATCATTTCGGAGCAATTTCCAGGTTTATTATATTTTTTTGAGATTTTGAAACAATTGAAAGATGATTGAGATAAAAATTCGAAAAAAATGGGAAAAATCAACGAAAATCGACACAATATTGATTTATACAATTTCGCGCCTTTAACTTATTCCTTGAGCGCATTAGTCGACTGTTTTTCCGCGGCTGTTATTTATGCACTATTTTTTTTCTGTTTGTACAGAACATGAGCCGTCAGAAATAAAAAAAAAAGAAAAAGCGCTAACGTTTGTTTTCGACTAGCTGAGGCTATTTTCGGCGGCTCATTTTTCTTGATTCTTCAAAGTTATTTTTCGAAACTGCCAAAAAACTCAGTAAGCCTGTGGCAAGGTGCCAAGAGGCGTGCGCAGCCAATCATCGCAGGCGTAGACCCCTGGAGGGTGTAAGGAGGGCGGTAGCGGGACTCCTGGAGGGCCCTGCTGAGCCTGCTGCTGTTGAGACTCTTTGGAATGCTCGCGGAGCCATTCCTTGTGCTTTTGCTCGAAGCCCAGAAGTTCGTTGATCGAGTAGGCTGCAGAAAGTTGGATAGTTTGTTAATTATTGGCTTGAGGAGAGGAGAAGCTTCTTTGAAGTTTGGAAGTTCTAGGAACTGATTCAAACATATTTCAAGGTGTGAATTAAAAATCCACATAAAGACGGAAAGTGTGAATTTTTAAATTTATATTTAGGATTCTCCAAAATTTCTTTATTGGTTGGAAACCTTGAGCTGATACTGAATGTAAGCACTCAAAAAAATTCAAATCTCGAAAAGTAGATTTTTGAGAAGATGGCGAACCTCAGAGAGTATTGGGGTAGTTTAAATCAAACTTTTCAAACTCACTATTAAATTTTAAGATTTTTTTCAAAATAATTATAATTTCAAACAGTATCAACTAAGAATCACCTGCAGCAGTAGGGAAATTGTTCGGTAAGGATCGAGGAGGTGAGGGCGGGTCTAACGAGGCTGTCGATGCCATGAAAGCCTGGAAAAATGGGATTGTTGGAGGAAAAATCATTCAAGTAGATAAATTTCTCATAAATTCGAGAAAAAGGTGCGGAAATACAGTCAAAAATTAGTTGAAGATTAAATTTTAGCTCAATGGAGAAGCGCAAAATTTAACAATTTTTTTCGAATGACAAAAAAAGTTCAGCAAAAATATTGCATTCAGATGAACTTTTTCAAATTTTTTTGAGCTCAATTCTTCCGAAAAATCAGATTTTTTTCAGAAGAAAAACTGTCATAAAATATTTTTATCGACAAATTTTTACCTTATTTCTGACGATCCGATTGATCGATGAAACGGACGGCACATTGTCTGGATCGCAGACGTGTTCCTGTAAATTTAGAGAAATTTTTACTCTCGTCTTTGAATTTTAGACTGCCCGGAGAAGCTGACTTCAAATTTTTTTGGATACTCGGTTTCAAAAATTTTTTGTGTTCTGTCTTTGGTGAGATTGAAGAATTTTAATACCTCTTTATAAGAATTAACTTTTTCCTAACCTGTAGCAACTTTTCGCGAATCTCCCAGGCGAACATGGTCGGGTTGGCGCGTTTGTAGGCGGCGATGCAGCCAACGACACGCGGTGTCGCAACTTTCGGCTTCGATCCGCCGATCACGCCTCAAGTTGGTTTTTTTTTATGAATTTTTTTTTACTAGAAAAAGGGTCCTGGAACGATTTACAGTAATATATGAATATTTAATGATAAGCTGGCAATCAAGCCCTAGCAGACCTACGTAGCATAGTTTTCAATTTTTAGAATCATCTTTTTGAGGAAAAAGGATCCTGGAACGATTTACAGTAATCTCTTTATTTTTGTGATAAACTAGCAATCAAGTCGTCCTGGCAGGCTTGAGTAGCAAATTTTTCTCATTTTGGAATCGTTTTTTTTTTGAGAAAAAGGATCCCGGGACTATCTACAGTAATCTTAATTTTTAGACCAGCTAGCAAGGCATTGTAACGACTTACAGTAACCTATGTATTTTATGTGACAAACTAGCAATCGGAGCCTACTCAGAAAAGTAGTGAAGTTTTCAAAAAAAAAAGGGTCTTGAAACGAAAAAATCTACAGTAATCTTCTCATTTTTGTGGCTAGCAATCATGTCGTCCTAGCAGGCTTACTTGTCGGTTTTTTAAGTCATTTTTTCTTTTGGCGAAAACGTGTCCAATCTACAGTAATCTGCAAATCTCTATTTTTCACAAACGAGCTATTGAGTAACCGTAGAAGGCCTACGCAGAAAATTTTTCATTTTTTGAAAAAATTCTCGAGACAAAGGTTTTCCTTCAGCAACTTACAGTAACCCATAAACGCTCTTTGTGACAAGCTAGCAGTGAATCGAGGATTCATAGAAGGCCTACACGCAACAAAGTTGTCAATGGGGCGACTTTTAGCCACCGTAACCCCCCGGCGGCGGCCTTGATTCGGCCGTCGGCACATTTTCCTTCCATTTTCGAATGTCTGTGTGTTTTGCCTCCTCGGATCGAGGGCACCGCCGGAAATTTTGGAAAATTTGAAGGTTTCGAACGAATGAAATGTAGTCTATTCATCCTAGCTTTTCAGGAAATAAGCGTAGGTTACTGTGAAACTCTCTCTTTTTTGCACACTATCTCTCTAATTTTCTCAGGAAATAGAAAATCTTTCTCTCGACTAAAAAATTTATGGCAAAATCAATAATTTATGGATTACCTGGTTTTACTGAACCCGTTTCATAGTACCGTCCGAGGATTTTGGAAACACACCCGTGGCTCACCCTGAAAATGAACATCTTTTTTTAAAAAGTGAAGGATTTCTGGATATTCCTATCATAGCCACTTTCGAAAAAAATGATCCGAAAAAATAATTTTTGGCTCCGAAAACTAAACTTCTGTTTTTATACTATTGATCTGATAAAGATTTTTAGGTTTTCTGACGAACAACGAGCCGAATATGAAAATTTTAACGGTCCGTTCATAACCGTCGCAGAACATGATCACAATAAAATTTCAACTCCTTTTTTTTCAGAACCGCTATTTCTGTGGTTTTTTTCGGAACGTTTCTCTAGAGCTCTTTTTGACGGCTACATTTCGCTTCTGACGGAGTCACAAAGGTCGGGCGCAGCGAAAAAAGATGAGTCACAGCTTTCAAATTAGGATTTTTGATTTTACTACCGTTTTCGAGTCCTCAGAGGAATGAATGATGAATTTACAGTCCGTGAATCATGTCCAATTTGTCCAATTTCTTGTGAAAAAGATTGAAATCAACAAGTTTCCCTACAAAAACTCATTACTGGACATTAAATTATTAAGAAACTAGTTTCAGAAGGAAAAGTTAGATAAAAATTATCGAAGAGCCCAAAATAACCTAAGTTGCCTAGAAATGTCGCACGGCCGAACGCCCTGATGAGCCATCTGAACTATCCGACTCCGAATATTATCCGGAAGGGGCCGGCCGTTGACGAAAACGCCGCCGAGTTGGTTGACCGCCCGTGTGGCCGCTGTCTGAAACTTGAGGTTTCTTAAAAAATCAATATGAGGATATTGATAACAGTTTAAAGTTTGGAGTTCAAAGATTATAAGCCTTATAACAGTGATGAATGCACTATCCGTTCTAAAAAGCTTGTCAAGCCTTGAAATTTGGGGAAATTGAAGCAAAAGGTTCGAAAATGTGGGCTTTTTTGATTTTTTGAAGCTGGATAAGGTTAGCATGAACTCACTATTGGGGAGTTGAGCCCAGAAAAATGAGTTTCATTTGGAATTTAGTTCCAATTATTTTCTTGTATAGTTTTTTCTAATTCCCCCTTTCAGAACGTAGATCAGAATAGTTATCCACAAATTCAAACTTGAAATCTGGTAAATTTTGATGAAAAAAAAAGCTTGCCGTTACTTTTGGAATAGGCGGATTTAATAACGGCCTAAATTTGTTTTGTAGTGATTTTCATTTTTGGAACAACTCATCAAGCTTTCTGAGCCCCCTAGAACTATTAAAAATTTCAAAATCCAGCTCATTTTTCTCTACTTTCTCTCAAAAGAAACTTTCAAACAAAAGTTCAGAAACGACAAAAAGCAAAAGAACCTGCTGGGAAAACGGCGGAGCCGACTGGAAGTGCATGACCCGGGTACGGGTAATAACTGGAGCGCCAAAGTTGCTCCATGGCGCCTCTCAGCAGCCGACGACGTGCCTAATCAACCGAGCCGCTGCCCACCACTGCACAGGCCAGGCTCCGCCCACTTTTCTTCCTTCCGACGTGTTCCGCCTCTCCCTTTTCCATACATGCCGGTGTTGGTGGTGGTTGGAGATGACGAACCGCCCGACAGGCTCCGCCCACCTTTTTTCCATTGGACGCGGCACTGTAGGGGAGGAAGTGAATTTGGAATGGGTAGAAGCGGCGCGGTCGCGTTGCGGTCGGAAACTAGCTCAGCAGAATGCCATGTACCTATACTTCCGGCAGTGAACAAAATCAGACTTGGAACAGTTTGATAGCCTTTTCATAGTGAGAAAAAGGCATTGTAGTGATCTTGACACAAAATTGGACTAAGAAGCTTATTGTGACCTTTTTGGCACCTTATTATAGAAAAGTTCTCTGATTTTCAAGTTTTTTGACAAACGAGCAATTTGAAATACAAAGATTTCAAAAAAAAAAGTCAAAGAAAAAATTTCTTATTTCTAGGCATACGGTATCCATTTAAGCCGCGACACCATGACGCACTTTGTGCTTCGACCGTTTTTTCACGCAGAATCTTGTTCAGAATCGAAATCAGATTTGATTTTCGACAATAAAAACTTTTTTCATTACGTTTTCCCGTGATTTTATGGACTTAATAGAACTTCAAACCGTTATAGAGATATTCAATCATTAATCTGAAAAATCAACGCTACAATTTCTTTTTAAAAACCTCCACTTTGTTTTCAAAAAATCCATCTCAAAGACGTTACCTATCAATTTTTCTGACGTAAAGAAAAGAAAAAACAAGAATAGGAGGAAAAGCTCATGATGTTTGCAACTTTTATGTGTCCTTATGAGCTCGGCCTCATTAGCCGCCATACGTACATCTTTTCTCGAGAATTTCAAACCATTTTTTTTCGACTTTGCACTTTCTTTCCTGATGCATTTTTAGAATTATTTTTTACAGCTTCTGAGTAAAAGTTTTCAGAATGGTAAATATTCAAAACATCGCGTTTTGTTGAATTTTTGAGCGAAGTTGGAAAAAGATGCGATGAATTAGGGGTTTAATGTTGAACTTATTGGAAAAATAACTTTCCATGCTTTTTAAAATCAATTTTAGGTTTCGGTATCTCAATCAGCCGTGTACATCACGTCATCGCGGGATATTCGCATTTTTTACGCGCAGTTTTGTAAATATTTACTTTTTTTCTTATTGTGACTCTTTTTAATATTTTTCGTGAAACATTATCGTAAATTTAATAAAAAAATTGAACCGACCATTGTTGTGTTTTTTTATTTTGTCTTGGTTTTTTTGCCTAATCCAAATATTTATGAATGCAAATAGAAAATTTTCATTGTTGAATTGAAAGTATTTTTTTATACTGTCTTTTTTTGAAATAATCTGCTCTGGCTAGAATCTTACATATTTTTCCATCAAATTTGCTCATTAAAATGGATTATCGAACTGAATGGGCACGAAAAAGTACAACATTTAAAAAAAGTGAGCGGAATTTTTCAGTTTGAGTTAATTTAGAGATTATTAACTCGTTTCTCATTTTTTTTTTTCAAATCCGCAACATATTCGAAAAACTAACTGCATTTTTATGAAGAAATCCGCCAAAAATCGGATTGAAATGACGAGTCTGTTCTGGTCAAAAGGTTTGACCCCATGTCGTTGGGTCAAAACGGCTGAGGTTCCAGAATTTTTCAAAAATTCGCGCCAAACGGCCGGTGGAGAAAAAACAATCGTCATTTTTCCTTTTTTCTCCGTGTTGTGCGGGTTGTTGCTGCTCCGTGTCTTGTTTTTTCACTTTAATGTTGTATTTGTTGTAAGTGTTTTAATACAATTCTTTCAATTAGCACAATCAAATTGCATCTTATAGGACTTTTGAAGAGTTTTTAAACATAGAAATTCCGGATTTTCAGGTTGAATTTGATTGTGAATTTGAACCAACGTTGTTCTAGAGTTTCGAAACTGAAATTTCATAACTGATAGCAAACATTTAAAAAAATGTCCATAACTAATGTAAACTGTCAAATTTTTTAGTTTGTAAAACGGTTTTTTAACTTCAAGAGAAGCAAAAATGTTGTAGTTGTTTCCAACTATTACGGCATACATTTGAAAAAAAAGGAATGCCTGATTTCCTGTTTTTCCCGTTTTATATCGTTTCGTGTATTTGTTCGTCTTAATTTCCATTTTTTTTTTCAGGCAACTCTCGATGGCCTGGAATAGAAGTGACGACTGTTTCAACTTTCTACCGGAATTTTCAAAAGATAAGTCAAAATGTGTCTTGAATGGAAACTAGTGTTTCATTTTTGAGGGTGATTATCACATTTTGGACGCCTCCACCGGTTTCGAGGATTCTTCCGACAAGAAGCGGCGATTTTGGACCAGGACGCTTGGATAGGTATAACTGTATGTGATGCTTCTTGCGTTGAGAAAAAATTCGAAAAAGCTAACTTTCACGTTTTTTTTAATAGTCATGATATTTTTCAACGTAAGAAGTAGCCTGAAATTTTTCTTCTCGAGTTTCACGAAAAAAATGTTTTATCTAATATTTTATTCAGATATTATCGCATGAAGCCTGTCAGGATGCAACGCGGTCGCGTCGCGGTCACCCATTAACTACTTCTTTTTTTGTCAATGTTTCTTTCAGTATTTGTGTTTCTAAGCAAAATTTTTAGTCGTCAAAGACCAGCTTTGTCAAGTCTTGAGTACAATTTTTGCGTCGAAATTGTCATTGATCTTTCATTTGAAAAAAACATTTTTTTAGAGTTTTTTTGTTTGAAAAAGCGTTTCAAATAACTCTTATTTTGACCTTGCCATTCGAATAATTTTCAATAAAAAGTGATCAACTTTTGAAAAGGAACTTAGCTCCTGGCTTGACAAGCTGGTCAAAAATCAATTTTTGAATTTTGAGCCGTGACGCGACCGTGACTCACATCTTTTAATTTTTTCGAAGTTTGGTCCAATAATTTCATAGAAAGAAAAAAACGATCATTATTTCCGCTTATCAAAAAAAAATTTTCTAGAGCTTTTTAGTTTCACTTTTGGATTTTGATTAATTCAATGAGAGTAGTTTTCTATCATTGGTTTCATGCGATAATATTATTATAGATCAATGATATCTTTAAAAAAGTGAAATTTCGAGAAGAGAAAAAAAATTTTATTTTGTTTTGTCCATTTTTATGTGTTGTCCGTCCTCTCGTTGTGAATGTTGCCGGTTTCGGGCCTTTGGTCGGTGGCGGCGCAGAGAAAAAGGCGCTTGTATCTCTCTGCATTTTCTGATAAGAAAGAGTACCCAAAAAGAGGAGGGCTGTAGTCTGGCGTCTCCTCGACTTCCATTCTCTCTCGCCGGTTAAAGCCGAGCCTATATGCGCCTTTTTCTCTGTACGGTGGGGTACTGTGGGGCGAAGCTCTTTTTTCCTTCCAAGCTCGTCAATGCGAAGGTGGCGTTTAGTAGGTTGGGTTGTGTACGAATTAATTTGGTTTGTTTTTTCTGAGGTTTTCGACTTGTTTCAAATTTGTTACAGTGTTAGTCATTAGAGATTATCAGCGAAAGAGTTGAAAGTTTGTAGCGCTTTTTGAACTGTTTAAATAAACCGGAAAATTTCAAAATGATGTTTCTCAAGATTTAATCAAAATCGAACTTTAAAATTTTTTTTTTTCTTGCAATCGATTGTGTGAAAATTTTGAGTCTGTAAATGGTTTGAGAGATAATTATTTTTTGTACTCAACATTTCTTAACGAAAAGAGAAAAATTAAAGGTTTTGAATTCATTTATTGATTGTAAATTTAGAGCACACGGTTTCTCGTTATGGTTTTAGTTTTTTTGTTGTTTCTTGAACTACTGTAGCTTTTATACTTCAATTAGTTGTAATTACTTCCTTCAGAGAAAAAAAAAACGGAGTTTATTCGTATACAACCCATTAAGATCCCCTAACTCAAGCGGAAATTCCCAAGTTGCTGGTTGGTTTAGTGGTTAATAAATTAGTTTGGAAAACTTAGGACGAAGGTTCGAAACTTTGAAGGCAGCAGATTTTTTGGTTTTTTTTTTACTTTTAGGAGTCGACCATCAGTTTAAAATGGAACTGTCATCTTTCAAATGTTTCGGAGTTTTACTCAACTTTCCGGCAAAATTTTTTTTTAAAAACTAGGAACTAGGTTTTTGTAAACTTTTTAGTCGTATTTGTCTCAAGCCCTTCTAAATTGGGCGCTCTGTGGAACTCTTTCATTTTCAAAGTCCTTTTTTAGCCTTTTGAATTGTTTATTTTAAATTCCAAAGGTGATTACTTTGTGTTAGATTTTTCAACTCTCCTAAATTTTCATAGAGTACAGCAGTTTTCGGTTTTTGGAAGTTCAGCCGCACTAGGTTCAAGCTTCTCTAACTTAATAGTGAAAGGTTTTTTTTTCTTTGTAAATTTAGTTTTTTTTTCAATTGAAATACGATGAACTTTTGTCAAATTTCGATAATTTTTTAGTTTATTGAAAATTTTAATTGTGCACGAAGATCACCAATTTGAGCTGTTTGGGCTTCTCGCGGCTGATCGTACATCGTTCCTAACTATAAAAATTTCTTTATTGGAAAAAATTTATTCGAACCCTTTTCAAAATTTTTTTTTAGGTACGTAGTTCCTATCGTCTAGTCCAATTCCAGTGCTTTTTTTCAACACTTAAAAGTTTCCAAGTTCAAGAGTATGTTGGTTAGATCATTTTTTGAAGCAACCTGTGCTTTGGGACTTTCTGTATGAGTTGGGCGCCACCTGACAGTGTCTTGCGAGGTTATTCATGCGCCTCTTGTTTTTTCACAAATCTTGAGTTTTACTTCGAGCGAATTGGGCTCGAACTCTTCCTACTTGATCTTCAGACCATTTGAATCAAACATGCAAGACATTCGCTCTTTTTGAAAAAAAAAATGCTCTTAAATTTGAAATTATCCAATTTATTTCAAAGTTCATCTGCAAGGCTACCTGGTTTTCCATTTGATGGCAGGCAGCAGCTCATAATATAAGAGAAAAGGAAAAAAATGAAACTTGTTTATTCATTTCTGGAGAGATAGATCCACTTATTCGCAATAAAAATATGTTTCGCTCAATTTTTGTATATCTATCGAAAAAAATAATTGAATGATATCAGTTGGAAACGAACTTTTCATTATATAACTTCGAGAATCTCAAAATTTTTAATCAGTCTGAGAAAATAAGTTCTTTGAATGTTCACCAAAGTCAATAGCTTAAAAAAAAATTTTTTTTTAACTGATCATCTTATTTGAGCTATCTATCTTCTAGTCGTCTGGGATACCCATGAAGCTACTGATTTCGGTAAACTTTGAGAAAAAAAAACTACAGTTTTCGACATACTGTAGAAGCCTTAAAGATGAACTTTGAATCAGATTGAAGATTTCTAAACGCTTAAAAACTTTTTGATCATTCGGCAAGTCTCTTGAGCTTCAAGCTTACGTTGAACAATTTTGCTGTTTGAGATCATCTCCAGTTCATCACTACACAGAAAAAAAAGCAGAAAACATGAGAAAATTTTAATTTTTTTCAAAAACTTGTAAACATTTTTCCATTTCCTCTTTACTGCCTTTCAAAGATTTTGATCCATTTCAATTACTAAGTTGACTTGAGTGAACTGTGAAAGATATCCGAAGACAATGATTGTTCAGCAAAAGCTTGAAGCTCAAGAAAATCACAGCTTAATTTTAAATAAAAAGAGCATTTTTTGGAAATTGGACTTGTCAAGCATGTCTCAAAAGGTCTGGAGATAGAGCTGGAGTAGTTGGAGCTCACTTGGCTTGAGGTGAAGCAAAGAACTTGTGAAAAAAAAAAACAAGAGGCGCATGGAACTTCTAGGGACCTTGTAAATTGACGAGCTTGGAGTAGAAAGGAGCCTGGCTTCACAGGACCCTCACCATGCCTGAAGCCTCCTACCAAAGTCTCGACCTCAGGCTCCACTGCACTCTGGAGCTTGAGGTCGAGGCCTCCGACTCGGACTCCACAGCATGCCTGTAGATTCTGAGGCTGAGATTTCTGGCTTGGGCCTTTCAGGCCCGAGCTGGAGACTTCGCCTCAGGCTTCATAGGACTGTGGAGTCTGAAGGGGGTCCCGAGTGGCAACAGGAGCCTCGAGAGGAGAGTCCGGCAGCGGCTCTGACCCTGCCGGAAAAAAACCAGGTACAAAAGGGGAAGGAGAACACTTTATTCAAAATCATGGTTCAGAGTGTCCGGTTCGATGCCGCCCTCGGAGTACGACGTCGTCCGGCATCCATCCCGGCTCGCGTCTCGACCGGCATCCATCCCGTCACATCATTCGACCTGAAAACCTCCTCCCCATTAGTCCCTTCCTCTCTTGTTCTGAAACCGTCCCAAACGGTTGCTACCCGGATGTCTTTTCCGAATGGCCCAAGGCCAACTTCTCTTTTTTTGCAAAGGCCTGGCTGCATGACCGTCTTGGCTGAAATCTTCCGAATAAAGAGTCATTTTTTTTTTTGCGAAGTCACACATGAAAGCCAAGAGAAGCTCTTCAAACAAGCTGAATGGCAAAGGGTCCTTTACTTCTTTAAGGGTCATGACAAAAGCTCAAAGTCCTCTTGATTAGTGAAGCCATGTTTTTTATTTTTGAATTTTGCAAGTGTATGAATAAATTTTTCAAAGGTCTCCTAAAGCTTTTTTGATTTTCAAAGGTGAGCTCGCAGTCTTGAGGCTTTTCAAAATCATTACAAGTTTTCAGCATCAAAAGCATCTAAAAATGAAAGAATAAGTTATTTTTAAATCTTTGTTGAAGTGAAAGCTTTTTAGTACAAGTGTTGCGAATTCACCCTTGAAACATTTCTAAAAAATGAAGCTATTGAAAAAACTGAAAGAACAAAAACCTAATGAAAAGTCAAAATAAGGCTGTCAAAAAACTTGTTCAAAGGTTGGAACTGAAGCAAATGATTATGATTGAGCTCATATTGAGCCTTTCCAACAAGTTCTTGAAAAAAAAAAATTTAATTGCAAAAGCGAACCCGCAATTTTGAGAGCTTCCTGAATGAATTCAAGCATTCAAAAATTAAAAATTCAATAAAAAAATTGAAGAGGATCAAATAACTTTTTGAATTTATCAAAAAATGTAAGCCTTTTTCGATTGTTTTTTTGAAATGAAAAAGTTGAATGATGGAATTTACTTCAACTCCAAATAAAAAATTTTACTCCTGAGCGTTCTGAGAAAAAATTGACATTTTTCATCAGGACTTTGAATTTCAAAACCAGCATTGACTTCAAAAATCAGAGAAAGTGAACTTCCGTCGGAATTCCCTTCGCCATACACCGCGCCAAAGAATCACTTGACAAGCTTTGCTCTTCCAGAAGGTCTCAATTTTTGGAGAGCTCCTCTTGGCTTTCTTGTGAAACTCCACAAAAAAACTCTTTATTCAAAAGTTTACAGCTAAACTAATGGCTACAAATGTCTCCAAGCGATCAACTAAAATTTTTTTATAAAAAAATATTAGTGAAGATTCTGTGTTGCAAATTGAAAATTTTAACTAAGATTTCAGAAAAAAAAATTCAATTTTACATAGCTTTATCTCCGCTAACTTGAGACAAGGTTTTGAAATTTCGTTCTCGAAAAAAAAAAGAGTATGAAATCAAAAGATCCCAGGGAGCAATGAAGAAGCTCTAAAGAACTTTAATTAATGAAAATCTCAGAGTAAAAAAAATCTAAAAACTACTATTTGAAATTAGAAAAAAAAAACAACGACTTCATTCTCAAGTCAAAAACCCGTATAAATTCTCCTAAAAATCTTTGACTTGTCGAGAAAAAAAATGACACTAATAAAAAAAAATCAAAGTGTTGACGCTCCAAAATTTTTTTTTTCAATCTAAATAGTTCGCGAGCAGCTTCACAATCATTCTAAGAATAAAATATTTTCGAAAAATTTTGGACATTCTTCAATCCAACTCAACTCTCTAAAGATCCTGAAACTAGAAAACAGGATAAAATTTAGTCTGAAACACAAAATCTTCACCAAAACGACAAGTGCAAACTTTTGTTAGTTTATAAATTAAAAATCAGTCGATCGTTTGGCGAAACACTTGTATCCGTTAGCCGGCCATCCACCCAAGGCCCCGCAAAAAAAGAGAAGTCGACCCTGGGCCATTCTTCCAGGAAAAATCCTCGGAACCGAACAATTTGTTTGAAAAAAATATAACTAACTAAATAACGCATGAAAACAACCTTTGAACTCGTCTTAAATAAAAAATTATCTCAAAACTAGGGCGAAACTATGCAAAATCTGCTACTTTAAAGAAAAATTGATAAAAGCTGTTGAAGAAATCATCAACTCGAACAATAGAAATCAAAATGAAAAATATAACCCAAGGTATTTTTTCACACAACTTATCCTAAAAGTCAATTGTCAAATGTCAAAGATAAAAAAGTCTGATAAACAAATGTTTTCTCCTTTTGTGCCAAGAACTATCAATTTAAAAAATACAGTCTGGTAAACAATCCCTGCTGTGATGTTTAAAGGCAAATGTAAAAAATTTTTAAAAATCAGTTTTGAGACGAAGATTCGGTGTTTTTTTTGGATTTGGATGACGACTGCGCCTTTAACCTTCACAGCAAGGACTATTCTACAGGGTTCCATCTAAAAAAATTTTATAAAAACGTGATCGAAATTTAAATTTTTAGTGAAAAATCGCTCTTTTTGAATAAATCGCTGAACTTCTTGGCAAAAAATGGATACGTAATTTTTTCCCTAAGAAAATTGTTTGATTTCGAGAATTTTCCTGGAAAGAAGACGTCCAGGTTGCCCCAGTTTTGGACGATTCCAATCCCAAGATAGGAACGGTATCGAAAAAAATTCAAAGCTACCAAATTTTTTCTTCGTCCTGAAGTCGTTCAATCCTGTCGTTGTCTACTGTGAAGTCGTCATTTTTCGCATATTCTAGCAAAAAACGAAATTTAGATCATAAAAAAAATTTTAAAACTCAAATTTTGAAAGAAGAAAAAATATGTGAGCCGCGCCATTTGTCTCATGGTTGTCTTGCCTCTCCGAAAGTGATTCTCTGAAAAATCAGAACAATTTTTCGAGGCAAGTCCAGAAAAGAAATTTTAAAACGTATCTTCAGAGTTCAGAATCACGGAGTTTCCACTTTCTGCTTGAAAAATCCTTGCTGGGGATTTAAAGGAGCATAACGAAAATTACTACAGGGAAGAACAGAAGAAAAGCGATTTTGAGCGTTGTTTTAACTCTGCTCCTTTAAACACCTCAGAAATGATTCTTAAATCGGTCTTCTCGTCCTGCGTACCATTCGACGTCATCTGAAAAATACTTTTGAGGATCGAAAATAAATTAAAGAACAAAAAAACGGTCAAGAACATGATGATCTATACTAAGAAAGAAATTCGGAAGAAAAAAAGCTCTATTTTATAAAAGAACATAGATTTCAACGTTATAAAAACTTTGCTAGGTGTTATCCAACAATTACGATGCTACAGGACATTTTTTTGATTCTTATTAAAAAAACGGAGTTCACAAAAAAATATTCAAATTTCTGCGTCGAAAAATCTTCAAAAAGTGCCTAAATGACGCAATTTTATTTTTAATAATTGAAATGATTGAATTAAAAACACTTTTTAAATCAACAAATACGACATTAAAGTGAAAAATCAGGACACGGAACAGCAACTAGCCGCACTGCACGGAGAAAAAAGGAAGAATGACGATTGTTTTTCTACGCTGGCCGTTTGGCGCCGATTTTCGAAAAATTCTCGAACCTTTTCCCTTTTGACCCCAACGATGTCGGGTCAAAACTTTTGGACAGAACAGAATCTTCTTTTCGATCCGATTTTTGGCGGAGTTTCAATTCGCAGCCGTCTTGCACGATATTTGAATCAATTTTTTAAACAAAAATAGATCGCTTGAGAAGTATATCAATAAATATTCAGAAATTCTACATTGTGGCGTTTTACGCGCACTTCACAGTACAGTTTATAAAAAGTATTTTTTTACAGTTTGAAAAAAATGTGTTACAAAAAAAGACTGCCAAACAAAAAAATAAAAAAATCAAATTTGAGTTGAATAATTGAAAAAAATTATTCAATCATGCGCAGTTCTTGTCTCGAAGCGAAAAGCTTGAAACTATTTGTGCCTACTGTAACCAAAAATTCCGCAAACTCCGCGCGACGCCTACTTTTTATTTATTTTTCAATTTTTGTTTATTTTTTGTCTAATTTTATTTTTCGAAATCGGTTTGCTTAGTTTTTAAGGTAACATGTCGAAACATAGAAAAATTGTTTGAAATAGCAAATTATATTGTTTTTTTAAATAAAAAGTCGTTTCTTTCCAGCTCAATTCCAAGAAAAAGTTTTCGTTTTTTTTCTACCTTAAAAACGCATTTGAAGTAGAAAAAGCTAGTTTCATTTCTTTCCAATACATTCTTATAAGTGAAAATTGATCGAAATCGATCGGTTTGTTCAGTTAACACTCTTTTCTCAAGAACCAAAGTTCTGCGTCAACAAAAATTGTGGAAAACAACACGTTTAAATAGTTGTCATTTTCTATTCATTTCCTTTTCAGAGGTTATAAAGCTTTCATCTTCGTGGTTTTGGTTAGTTCTAGAATGGATATAGTTGAATTTCCACTTCTGATTATTTCAGAAACATCGATTTACATGCTAAATGCTAAAATTGATGGCCAAATGCCGCGCACAAGTTGTTCAGCGGCGACGGTTTTGTGTTCATGTCGATGACATGGGAAATGAGCATCTAACTGAGCCGGTAAATGGTTGATTCACTTCTATATAAGCCTTACAGAAGCAAGAATAAATAGAAAAGAAAGGAATTTTTCACAGAAACACCCCGAGGCGCCGATTCCGGGCCTTTGTTGTGGACAAGGATGCGCCAACTGCATCTATATCACCTATGCCCATGAGCTTATCGAATATTATCGTGAGTTTTGATTGGCATTCGTTTTTTTCTATTTAAAATTCATAAGAGGCTGTAATTTTCAACTTTTGAACCTCATTATTTCGTTGAGAAAAAAGAAAATCCTGCTCCAAGATTCTCCAATGCTATAAGAATACGAAAAAATCAGGAAAAGAGCAGAATTATATTGATTCTGACCTGCGTAATTCAACAAAGTTAATTTTCCAGACAACTTAGAAAAAAATTTTTAAAAAAAAGCTTTCCTTACATTTTCCATTTCTCTTGCGAATACACCAATTTTTGCCCTTTTTCGCTGCACTTTTCAAAATTACATATCCACAGGTTGAAAAAAGAAACCAAAGCCATCCTTTCAGAGAAGAAGCATTCAGATGGCGGCCATCGGGAGAAAATCCTGAAAGAAATTGAATCCCAAGTCGAGGACGCCAACGTCCGATTATTCGTCATTTCTGAGGTGAAAGCGACGTGGCGCGAAATGGATCGAAGGAAATCATAAGCAATTTCGTAATGTATATTTTGTAAATCTTTTTAGCAATATTAATAAATACATTGAATAAGTGTCATCGAGTTTCTGCCATGGCGCGCATTTTCTTCAAGGCTTCCCGTCGACAAAGCTCAACGTAGTCTTTTTGTGTCGTTTTGATGTTCTCTAGGTAGGTTTGGTGTTCCTGAAAGCTTTCGAAATTGACCTGAAACATATGATTTTTGAAGTACTTCTCCAAATTTGGGCGTTGTCAAAGCGCTGATTTTCGCTGTGATTTCGTTGACGTCATCTATCAATTTCGTCATTTTTCCGGCTTCGAACAACGCTTCGACAGGTGTTTCTGCGGCCTCGACGAGCTGGAATCGAAATTTTTTTGTGAAAATAGGTTATGTATAGCTTGAAAAATGGCTGGGAGTGGAAAAGAAACCGCTAAAAACATTCATCGACTTTTTAAATTTAAAACTATCAAAAATAGTTGAATCGAACTTCAAAATTTTTTTTTTGAGCCAATAGAAACTTTATATAGCCCTTGCTAGAACATTAATCTACAAATATTCAAGAAGTTCAGTTATCAATATTTTTTCCACTACTATATTCTTTTCAAAAACATTTATTTCGATCAATAATTGACAAACCGCATGGCTGGCTCGCAGAATTCCATCGAATTCGCGATGTCGCTCATTCCTTTCAAATCGGTCGACAAACTTTTCGATTTCTTGTCGAACCTGTAAAGATTGAGAAAAATAGAAAAAAACAATTTTTTTAATGTTCCTTTTTTTAGTTATAACAGTTAATTCATATATGCCTCAAAGCAACGTCGGATGTTCCAAAGAATTTCAAGTAATCACTCAAGGGTTTGGAAAAATTTGAAACTATAAAAAATGTACCTGGGGGGTATGATCAAAAAGTTGCTCGCCAATGAGAGCGACGTCCTTGACGACGGCGGCCATGGACATTTGTCTCTTTTCGACGTCAAATATATGCAAAACCGACTGCCATGAAATCATTTTCGTTTTGAATTATTCTTTTTTTTTCGAGAAATAAAGGTACGCGACGCCGAATAATCAGCTCAAACCACGCTGTTTTCATCAATTTTTCAAAATTTTTTATTTTGGAGGGGATCATGAAAAAGGCCATTATTCTTTATCAAGACGAGGAAAAAGCTACATGTATCAGGACCGTTTTCGCGCAGGGTGCAAATTCCAACCAAATAAAAGAAATCAATTGAGTTAAAGAGGGGAGTAAATCAATAAAACTTTTTGATTTGGATGAGAAAATTGGTTCCTGTGATAGTAGTAGTAGTAGTCGAGAGTATTGCGGAACGATAATAAATGCGCCAATTTCTCACAAGAAACAAATAAACGGGGGTATAAGGCCATCCAAATAAAACAAACAAAAAAAAAATCACATATGATGAAAAAAAAAATATTTCGATCCTACAGAGTGCGCTCGAAAAGTTCGATATGATCATGTGCAAAGAGCGCAAAATTTCAAACATCTTATTTTTGAAAGAGAATTTTTTTAGAAAGAAGCGACCCAGGGGATTCTCGATTTAGATTTTAAAAAAATCAGGTGTTTTGCGACAATTCCTTTTTGGAAACGAGAGACGAACGAAAGACACGTATTGCTCATGTATTGAAAACGGAACATAGAGAAATGTTAATAGAATAAAATTCCAAAAAAAAATTAGAAGAACAGAAAATGGAATAAGTGGTCTAGTTGAGGTGGAAGCCCTTTTCGTTGACGGCCGTCAGGAGTCGTTCGCGGAGAATGTCGGCCGACGAGTACTCCGGAAGCTTCAGGTAGTGGACACAGGTGTTCACCTGAAAAGATTGATAATTGATTGGGAAAGGGAGGTTGATCAGTTACCGATGGGTAGCTGCCATCTCCGCTCTCAACCTTGCGGACAACAGTCAGCCTTGGGTGAAGGTTGGCAAGACCGCCTGAAAAAAATTGAAGGTTTCTTTGAATTGGATATTTCAGTTCAAAAGTTCATTTGGCTGGTTCAGAGTCGCTAAAACTCTGTCAGAGTGAACTTTAGGGGCTAGAATTAGTTCTAGATTTTCTAGATACCTTGAGAATCAATTTTTATATTCATAATCTCTTTTAGAGCAACTCCAATCTAACTACGTTCAAAGCTAACTTTCATGTTTCCAATTTATTAATTTTCTTATAACTTATTACTTTCAACCCAATTGCCCTACTTTTCATGGTCTTCCCACACTTTATCATTTTCAGAACTGCTCTGAGCTTTTAAAACGCTCACAAAACTAGCTATAAGCTTTCAAATTCCATAAAAAGTGAGCCCCAAGATTTCCTTAAACATTCATTATAAATGTATCCTATTTTCCCGTTCATCAATCTTCCCAAGCCTCACCTGGAGGCAGACTGGAGCATCCGGTGGCGAACTGGAGGAAGTTCTTGCGCTCCTGTCCGTTGAGGCCGACCATGACGTCGACGAAACGCAGGAAGCCGGGCGATTCTCGGGTGTAGCCGAGCTTCGGCTCGGTGAAGTTGAGGACGTCTTCGCGGGTCCACTCGGGACATTGCTCGCCCGAGAGAAGCCTTTGGACTTCTTCGGGGCTGTAGGCTCTCAGGGTGCTCAGCGGGAAGACGCGGTCGAATCCTTCGCGGAAGGCTCGCATCTGAGGATTTCGATGATGTGAAAAATAAATGAATATCGTTCAGAAGATCAATTATCCAACTTTCATATTGGACCCGAACAATACTGATTTTTTTCGCTTCCAATAAAATTGATTTTAAAAAAATGAATTGATTAAAAAATGGAGTAAAATCTAGATCTACCAAATTTTCTACCTTCTCACTTTTTTTTCGATTATTTTTCTGAGCCTTGTTACCTGATGGGCGATTCCACTGTTCAGGTAGAAGTCCTCGCATTTCTCGACGTATTGCTCGACATTGTCCATGGTGACGTCAATGTCGGCTCCACCTTCGACCAGCTCCATTTCTTCGTACTTGAACACTTTGGAGGGAGGGTTGACACTAAAAAAGGAGAAATTTCAGAAATTTTCGTTTTTTTTTTAGGTTTGAAGGCATCTTGTAAAATGTCTAATGAAATCCGTGAAATCTACTCTGTAAATTCCATGTTTTTAAAGTTAAAAGACTGAAAACTCAGACCGAAAAGTTCACTTCACAGCGGGCAGCGCTCTATGGGCAAGTTCCGACGTGATTTTTCGATTATTTTTTTCTATACTTTTTGTTTAGACTGCTCTCATCTTTCAAAAGGAACACTTTGCAAAAATGATGTACACTGAAAATGAAAGTTTTGGAGGTTTTTTTTTTACAATTTCGAAAGGTTTTGAGGGCACCTTGTGAATACTTTCATCGGGATTCATAAAATCTACGTGGAAGTAGGAAATTTCTTTAGGCCAATGGCTTAAAAATGAGCGGCAAAATTGCTCCATTAACAAGTTCTCACGTGATTTTTCAAATTTCTCATTTCTATTTTCCATATCCCCTTTAAAACTTTTTTTCCAATTACTAACGTGAAACTCAAGGCGAGTTCTTCAACACGACAGCTGGTTCCCTTGACATGCAGCTTCAGTTCGCCAATCTTCCTTCTCTTGGCGTTCAGATCCAAGTTCGGCTCGTTCTCTATGGCTCGTTTGCGTTGGGCAAGCGCGCGGAGTTCCTTGAGGAAGCCTCCTGAAAATGGTTTTTTTGTTCTAGAGAATGTTTCAGATGGAAAAAAACGCTTCAAATTTGAAGAAGAAGAAAGAAATCAATGAAAAAAACTACACGAAACAGTTTCTGGTTACGTCAAGCTGTGAAATTTCCACTTTTTTTTACTTTCTCCTCCACTTTCTTTTTAAAATCTGATCCCTTCAACTCTCAAAAAAAAATAACCCTCAGTCTTCTGATTTCCAAAAAAAGACCAAAAGAAGCAAAAATTTTTTTATCAAAATATGTTTTTTTAATGAAACATTTATAGTAAAACCTTGACTCCTAGTAACTTCTGAAAAAATCTTCAAGTCTTTTTTAAATATTTAATCCTTTAAAACCTCTCTCAAACCTATAAAACTCAGAAAACCGCCAAAGAAGTTTTTCCTTCACAAATAAACCAAAAACGCTTACCTTTGACCGGGTTGACTTCTTCAAAATCGTCCAGGGTGAGGACACGAAGCGGGTTGGCCTCCGAGTCGTTGTTCACCTGCGGATGAACCAGCAGCTTGATGAATGGCCGGGAGAGGGGCAGATCAACAAGACGGCCGTCTTGGAGGACCTTGGCCAAGAAGATTCCCAGGACGCGGAACATCTCAGCGGCCTCCTTGACTTCGTCCGTGTGAGGCGGCAGAGGGGCAGGGAAAAGGCCGCCAGGTCGTCGGACGTAGTATCCAGCGGGTTTCTTGCCCTCGCCGAGGTCCAGCTCACGTTCTTCGTTCTTCGGTTGAGTGTCGTCGTCGTCGCAGACCCAGATGGCCAGCGCCTTGCGTTGGATTTCGGCCGCAACCTGAAAAGTCAAAAATTTTGATCAAGAGCTCAAAAAAGGGGTTCTTCGAGCATTTTGAAGAAAATTACAAGCAATAGAACATTATAATCTTTACTAGAATTTGAAAATCATCCGAACCTCGGTCAAAAACTGACTTATCGAAGCTCAAATCTAGCTGATTCACGGCTAGCTTGGGACGCTAAAGGGGCGTCACATGTCTGAGCTCTCCACGAGCCAGGCACTATCTCGTGCATTATCGTGTCAGGACCCTTTATTCAATGGCTCAAGTCAGTCGTGAATCAGCTATGGAAAAACTTCTAACTCAAGAGACTCTCTTGGCTAATCTTCAAGGAATAATGAAGAACAAAAATTCTTTTGAATGCAGTTTTTCATTCAGATTTCAGATTGCATTTTCCAATTTTTAAGTAGGATCTCCTTTTGTCGAAAAGGAAAACTTCAAATCCACAAGTAGCCTAGAAAGCTCATGTCTTTTTGAAACTGATCTAAAATTTCAGCCGTTCTTAAAACTCACCAAAGCATAGAACTCCAGGGTGGGTCCCAATCCGGTGCCCTCCTCATTCGTGTATTCAATCTCCAGGACGGCTTTCCTCATGGCATGGAACTTCATGAGGCGAACGGCCTGGTCGAGGAGAAGCTCCTCGGATCTTGTGACCTTGACGCGTTCGTGTCGGAGGCGTCCGACGCGATACTCATGGTAGCGATCGTGGGGACGGCTGGAGCCGCTGGTCGCGGATTGTGCGCCTCCACGAGCGCGTTCCAAGGCAGCGTCGCGGCGCGACTGAAGCCAGACGACGGTTCGCGAGACGCCAAAGGCGGTCGCCTGCATGTACATGTTGCGCGTGTCGACGGAGAAGAGGCACGGGTAGGAGTAGACGAGGTGCGAGCACCATTCGGGCAGGCTTCGCGCCGCGACAACCAGAGCATCCGAGAGTTCTTGGGTCAGCTTCAGGGTGAGCTTGTCGCTGATGAAGACCGTCGGGCTGATGGTGGCCTCAGGCATGAGTTCGCCGATACGGGACAGGCGGCCAATCACTTCCAGGCACTGAAAATGGTCAAAAATAGGGTTTGGATGGGCGGGAAAGGGCTTCTTACGTTCTTGACTTGAGGCGGGATCGCGTCTTCCTCCGGGAGAAGCTCATCGGCGACGATGGAGCTCTTGGCTTCAGACGCGTCTTCGTAGATGACCGTGTAGGTCGGCTCCCAGATTCGGCGGGTTCTGTCGCTCTTCTGAAAAATGATATTGATCTATGGCTCATAACCTTCAAACTATTCATTTTTCTTCTCCTTTCTATCTCCCAACTCACCGTCGTCCAATTGACCGTGTTGACGAGGTACTGGACGTATTTGAAGACCGAGGCGTCGTCGTCCTTCATCTCGATCGTGATGTTATTGACACCGCTCATGTTGGGTCCACGGAGGTACAGACGGAGTTGTTGTTCTTCGCTCTGAATTTCAAATTGTCAAATGAAACGTTTCAAAACTTTGAATATTCCGGAGCTTTATTCCGGAACTTTTTTTTTTCTTTCAAAGGTGGAAATTGGAAGGTCATGACCGCATTTGGAATGGCTAAAAAATGGTGCGCCCTTTAAGAATTCAAAAACTTGAAAATTTATTCCATTTCTAACATATTTCTCTAAGATAAATGGCAATAAAAATGCCACGACCGCACTTGGAACAGCTTAAGTGTGGCGCTCCCTTTGAGTAATCAAAATTTGAAACTTCAGCCCTCTTTTTTTACATATTTCCCTAACAAAAATGGTCATAAGAATGCCATGACCGCATTTGGAATGGCTTAAGTGTGGCGCTCCCTTTAGGGATCATAAATTAGAAATTTTAGCTCATTTCTAACATATTTTTCCTAACATAACTGATAATAAGAACACCATGACCGCATTTGGAATGGCTCAAATGTGGCGATTTCTTTAAGGAATCAAACATCGGAAACTTCTGCCCATTTCTAACATATTTTCTGAACATTAGTGGTAATAAAAATGCCACGACCGCACTTGGAATGGCTCAAAATTTTCCCAAAATCATTTTTAGATGTGACTTTATATTCACCATGCTGACACAGGAAATGGCTCAAAATTTTCCCAAAATCATTTTTTAGATGTGACTTTATATTCACCATGCTGACACAGGAAACTTTGGAGGCTTCCTGGACGACGGTCGGGAGTTCGACGTCGAGTGTCTGGTTGACGTTGGAGCGGCCAGGGCGAGGGTCGAAGGCCGGGATGAGAGCCGGGTACTGGCACTTCACCACGAGTTCGTCCTCCCATCCACGGCCCGACGATTGCCCAGCTCGGCCGGAGGATCGGTCACGGCCAGAGGAGCCGGTCATCAGTTGGGAGAGCTTCAAAATGGGGACATTTCGGTGGAATTAGAAAGCGCATAGATTCTCGAAATGCATTTATCACCTGCTTCCAGCTGAGAGTTCCTCGAGAAGAAATCATCGAAGAGAACGATTCGAAGGGCAGTCCAAGTTGAGCAGCCAACTCCTGGCGACGCTGAAAAATTTGGAAAAATGAAGTTTCGAAAATTACAACATTTTTCTATGATTAATGAAAATCGTATCATATCTAATGATCACGAATTGATGAAAAACAACATCTTCTGGTGATAATTTCTCAATTTACGAAGCTTCCTTCAATTTCATCAAAATTTAAGATCTCGGACTTAGATTCTATGGCTAAATGAGGAGTTTCAACTATACTCTCTAAACTTTAAGTGTTGATTTTTAATTTTTGGAGAATTTTATTTTGAAGACTTCAATGCTTTTCAAGCCACTAAAAACCCAGAAATTTTAAATTTTCATCCGAAAAAAGCATTCTTGACACCTTTATTAAGTCATTTTTGTCATTTTTGAGGAAATTGTGCGAAAAAAGAGTCTAGATCTAATGGAAAAATTGGAAAAATCAGTTCTCGTTTTACTACACTATCTCGTAAAATTTTCTGTTTCCCAGTTTCTTTTCCATTTTTCATCTCCTGAACCTTAATCGTCTCATTTTTCTTCGCACTAACATCATCAGTCTCATCCTCGTTGCCCTCTTCCGAATAGTCATAGTAATCGTCGTCGTCCATCATTTCATCCATTTCCATCGAATTCGACGAAGGATCCATCATCTGAACAATATTCCACTTGTTATTCTTCTTATAGAAGAGGTCATTTTTGTGTCAAGTTTGGATGTCCCTATGAAATTTCTTTCTTATTCGATACTTTTTTTTTTTACTTTTTAATTAATACTTTTTAAATTATTTTTAAGCCCCCCTCCCGCATCTTTGAAATTGAACACCTCCAACACTAAAAGTTTGCGCAGGTAGACCCGACGACATTTGAAGATTTTTTGACAAAAACATAGAGACCTCCAAACTTCACCTCTTTTGTAAATACCCTGAATTCTACCGTCTGCATGAGTCCTTTGATCACGTCGGCGTAGCTTCCGATCTTGGATTTGAGCGACTTTTTCTTGGGCGGCGCGTTTGTGGTGGCGCTGCTGGAAGACGAGGTTTCCTGGGCGGCGGAGGTCGAGGCAACGGTAACGCCGAGGAGCTGGTCGAGGCTTTCTTCAGTGCCGAGGACCTCACGGAGACGTTCGATGATTCGTCGTTCTCCCGTGTTTTGGAGAGCGTCCAGGACCATGTCTGAAAAAGACAGTTTTTTATTTCTTCGTTGAAATTTATCCCTAGGAATTCGATTTTTTTTTCCAGGCATTGGATCAATACGCTGTGAAAGAGCTGTAAGTCTGAAGTTTCTCCTCGGAAAAATTAGGAATTTTCTTAGGGTAAGAGACTTTCAAAACCTTAATCTAGCACTTCTTTGCAAATTTTCAGAGAACTCCAAAATTTTGAGTAGATTGCAAAAACTCCTAACCATTCTAAGGAATAAAAAAAGATGATCCTGGCCGATTTCCTAGTTTCATTTCACCCAAGGGAAACTTTATCCATAAAGCGCACATTGACCAATAACGGCCTTTTTTCCACTCCCTCACCTTCAGCCTCCTCCTCTTCCTCCTCGTCTTCGTCCTCGTCGTCCACAGCCTCCTCCTCGTCAGTCGCCTGCTTGTCGGCAGTGTCGGCCGTGTCGGAAGACTGCTGTCTCTGCCTCGCGGCGGCGAGATCCGGCGCCGAGACCGACAGGTTGTTCATTTTCTCGCCCTGGGGCGTCGAGGGGGTGCCGGCCGAGTCTCTAGGCGTCAAGTCGACGGCGACGGAAGATTGCGAAGAGCTGATGGACATGTCGGCGTGGGAGCTGGCGGCAGAATGCATGCTGGCAGCCGAATCGCTTTCCTCTCCGCCCATCGGCTCGTCTTCGCGATCCTTCAAGAAAAAATTATTCAAGGTTCAGTTTTTCTTGTCAAAAACCTCTTGTTCTTGATTCTCAGCGATGCGGCCGAAAGTGGGAGGTCTGGCGTGGGCGAGGAGATTCTCAAGCGACGGAGTCTGGTGTTGCAGAGATTCGGCGCTGGCAGCTTGTCCAGTGGAGGCGACAGAGACACCGCTTCGGCGCTGTTTCTCGTCGACGAGGTTGGTAGTTGACATGGACTTCTTGCCTGGAAAAAAATGCTGATAAACTATAATTTTTTATAATTTCTCAATAGTCCTTACGACTCGCGACACTGCATTCGCACGTGAATGGCTCAAAGTTTTTGCGCCGCTATCAAAAATAGAAGTCTGTCTTCAAGGTTACCTTTTGGTCAAAATGATTAGAAAAACGCATTTTTCGAAAATTTCCCACGCAAAATGGAACAATACATGCGAAAATTCCTTTATGAGCATTTCAATTCGAGTAAATATCCACCTAATAGGCAATTTTTCAGACCTAAATCTCTAAAACTGTTTTAAATAACCACTAAAAGATACCAATGCTTCCAGAATTTGCGGCTCCAGGCGTAGAAGTTGAAGAAGACGCAGCGGCCGAAGCATTAGTAGCTGTTCCACGGGGTGTCGAGAAACGCGAGAAAGGCGTCGAGGTGGCGGGTGAAGCTAGAAAATGAAGAAAATAGGGAGACATATGAATGAATGAGGATAATTGAAAAAAAGAAAATGAAAAGGATAGTGCGATAGAAGCCACCACGACGGCCAAAAAATAACGACGACAACAGTTGACCAAACACAACACGATCGATAAAAATGGCATACTATCTACCGAATTATTTAGAGTTTTGTTTGGAGTGATCTAAACTTTCATATGAATCATTCTCCTATCAAGCTCAAGGCAGTTTTTGAGAAGGCTATTGAAAATAATTTTTCAGAAAAAAAAAGAACAAATATTTCATTTAAAAGTATTTGATTCCGTGGCTCCTTCAGATAATTACAACTAAATTTCAATCATGAATAATATTTTTCCTGATCTAATTTATGACAAGCTAAGCTTTGAAATTCTTCAACAGAAGTCAAAACTTGCTCACTTTCTAACTCTGTTAGACTAAGGAATGGCAAAAAAGACTTCTTTTCTCATTGATAGAGGCTTCAGGCAAGTTCAAGTCACGCCCTGTGCCTTTAAAGGATCATAACGCTACAAAAAGGACCAGAATGCTGTAAAAAATGAACCGGAACTTGGAGAACTGTCTTTGTATCGGAATCAAAGGTTTAACGAGCTTAAGTTTAAGTTGAAACTCTAAAATGCGCCTAAAAATCGGTAACGCTTCAAAGCTTTCAAGTTCCAATGAGCGCAAGTCGTTCTGTGGTCAGGAGTTCATTGCAAACGCTTGAAAACTGTCTAGCCATCATGGTCTTTCAATCTCTACCATGTGAAAATTTTGATCGCAACCATCCCTCCCTAAAATTTTCAAATTCGGTAGATAGTCGGCCAGTCTACGGATAGTGAGATCGGTTCGATCATGCGAGGTACCTGTCGTCTTTTTCTGCTTGTTTAACCCGAACCCAAGGCCCGAGGCGAACGAGGAGAGAGTACTGCCGCCGTTGTTTCCGGCACCTCCACCACCACTACCATTGCGCCAAGGCTTTACCCTAATTCGCATACCTGTCGTTCCTGAGCGGCTCGTCTTCGCCATCAGGCCACGGCTGCGAGTTCGGACCGCGTCGAAGACCTGGAAGACGCAGCTTGTCTTGTGTTCGTGATTTTGAAAAGAACTTGGGGTTATCCTTGCTCGAAAAAATTTACTCCGAGTACGAAAAGAAGCAGGAAAAATTCTTGATAGCTTCAGAGCAAAGATTCCAAGTTCAAAAATTTCTATTAACTCGCCAGTTTACTACACTTTTTTAAGTCCACTAAACTATGGGAGAAGAAAAAACTTCGAATAATTTTTTTCTATCTTCAAAAAGTGTTTCAGAAGCCATTATTCTGGTCCATAAAATTAGTAAAAAAGGAATTTAGGGGAATTCGATTAAATAAACGTCTTCTGATTATTTGAAAGGACTTCTGAAGCAATCTTCTTATTACAATCGCTTCAGAACGCTCGATACTGGATATTCAAGAAAAGCTTGAAAAATCAGTTTTGACAGTTTTTCGGAACTCTACTTGCTTATGACTGCAGAATCGGTTTCACTGCTCCAATCGCTTCAGAGCAAACTATTTCCTTCAGAAGTCTCCGAAAAACCCACCGAGGACGGAGTAGCACTGGTCGGAGTGCTGGATCCACCACTCGCGTTGACGTTCTCAATGTCAAAGTGTCCTTCGGCGCCGTAACGGTACGAGTTCGTGTGGCCGTTGTCCCAGAGGACGTCGACCCATCCAGCTTCGGCGCCACTGACGACGCGGCCTTGGGAGCCTGCGCCGCCGTCCTGATCTTCCCAGCGCCAGTCCTTGCCGCGCACGACACGCATTCCACGCGGATCGTTGGCCGACGACGCGCCTCCCTTGTTCTGACGCGACATGCGCATTCGGAGACGCGACTGCATCAGAGCGACCGTTTCGACGGAGAGGCCAGCCTTCAGCTTGTTGTTGTTCTTGCCCTGAGGCATGTGAGCGACCATGGCGCTTGCAGAGACGCCAGGCTGAACGACGGTGCTGGACCGGCCGCTTCCGCTGCTGCTCGACTGAAAAAAAAAGACTCCGTTGAAAAAATTATCTTGAAGCTTGCGTGAAAAGATACTAATAAAGAGCTCTCAAAAAGCTCGGTTTTTGATTGGGCAGATACGTTGAAATTTCTAAGGAGAAGGAAAATTCAAAAAAATTCCACCATTGAAATGAGGTTCTTTGTGGAAGGATCAAAACTGAAAATTTTCAAGAAAAGGAGTTTAAAAACGAGATTCGCGGGAAATGAAGAGACGACAGAGAAATAATGTCCTCTGACTTCTCTGACGTCTCTTCTGACTGCCGCTGATCTCTCGCACCGTTAGCTTGTTAATATTCACACTACTCCTCAAAATACTCCTTCTAACGCTTTTCAGCACATCTATAGAACATTTTTTCCTTCGTTGTTAAATTTTTCAAACTTCAGGAATCGAAGTCTTGTTGTATCTCTTTTCATAATTATTTCCACAGAGGAGACTTATTTTTGTGTTAATTTCAAGTCAAAAATCCTCATTGAAAATTACCTCAATCCAGCAGTGAATGAGCTATTTTCTACTTTTCCAGCTAAACTATAACTTCTACTACCTCATTGCCCCTGGAAGGCGTCTTCCACTCGAGGGTCGGAATCTTGAGCTTCGACTTTTCTTTCGGCGACTTCTCATCGCCACTCAGGCTCTCTGCGATGACATCGACGACGTCTCCATAGATTTCAAAGCCAGAAATGCTGAGGTAGTGAGTCTGGCCGGAGGAGTTCTTGCCGTTCTGCGCGATTCGGATGAAGCGGAAGGGTCCTGGAAGAGGTAGAGTCTGATCTGAATTTTTATTCTGGTCGATTTACCGCGGTCTTTCCGTTCCTCCAAATGCCAGCTAGCTGTCGATCCGGGCTCACCGAGGCTGGTGTCATCGGTGTGAGCGTGAATAACCTCCCAATTTTGCTTGTCTTTGGAACCCTGGAATGAACGTTGAAATGAATTTTTCAGATCGAAACATTTACTATGTTTATTTTTCGCTCACAGACAGATCTGTGGCGTGGAGGAAGAGAACCATGAAAGTTATAATTGCCTAGTCAATAAAAATGATAGTTTTCAAAGTAAAGCTTAAATAAGAAGCTAAATGTCTTTCAAGAAAATTCTTTATTAAGTGCCTTTCTGAAGTGGCCACTAGAGGCAGCGAAAATGATCTTCTTTTGAAACAAAAAAATAACCGCTTCAGCTAGAAGTCTTTCAAAAAAAACTTTTTTTTTTGCAGGCCGGCAATATTGAAGAGCCTTCTGAAGTGACCACTTGAGAGGACTACTTGATTCAACAATCCATCATTTACTCCTGATGCTTTAGGGGTCTAAAGAAAGGCTTTTCATCAATAAAGAAATTTCTGAAGCGACCACTTGTTGAGAAAATTCCTGAGCTTCTCCTTCTACAACCTACAACCACTTTTTCTTCTCAAACACCTGGGTAATTCCAGATTTTCACTTCAGTTTTTCTCCATTTTTCGGTCAAAACCCCAAAAAATCCCAAAAAACTACTTGGAGAAGCCAGTTGCGCAACGCTGAGCGTCCATATCCACGGGCATGACGAAGGGAATAGGCGTTGGGGTACACGAAAAGGCCGAGGTCGATGGTGAAGTGAGCATTTTTGTCGTCGCTCGAGTGGCAGTTGATGGGGTTGACGTCGCGGCTGACGACGTCTTCTGGTTTTCCGAAAGGTTGTCGGGCGTCCGAGGAGGCGATCTGAACTTACAGCTTTTCGTAAAAAGTAGGAGGAAAAAAATTAGGGTCTCTGAAAAATTAAAAAAGACTCTTCGCTAGGAAATAAGACAATCTTTAGGAGAAGCTGCTCTAACATTAAAATAGCCTTAGTAATCCTGGAAAAATCAGAACTTTGAATGAAGTTTTAAGAGCCGAAAAAAAGGAAGTAAGGATTTAAAAATCAAATTTGAAGTTTCCTTTTCTTCTCATAGAAATTTTAAAACAAAAAAAGTATCTACCAATAATTTCTTTCACAAGAAAAGCATAAAGTCATAAACAATTTCTTTTGAAAAAAAAAATAATCTGGAAAATATACGATTTAAAGTAGAATTCATACTTTTAAAACCGAATTTACACTTCGAAGTTCGATTTTTTTTTTCTCACACCCTTCCCCTACAACTATTCACCTTAATGACATTGATCGAAGCCGGATTAGTCCAATCGGAAACGCCACGGCCATTCGTGCCAAGCCAGTAAATGATTCCTAAAACTCTTATGAGCAAATCATTCTTTTTTCGTTTCAAAACCCTGATCATCGAAATCGCTAGTGTATCGGAAGGGCAGGGCCTCGTTCCTCGTCTTGGCGTCGTTGATCATCTTGACATAACGATGGGTGCTCCTTTCGCGGTCGTGCCATTGCTTGGCGACCAGTTTCAGCAAAAATTGCTTCATTTGGTTCACCGAGGCCAAAGGTTCGCATTTGACAACTTTTCCGCTCCTAGAAAAAAAAAATCAATTTTCTCCTACAGAAAAAGGTCTGAGAAACTTTCAAAGACCTAAAAAGTCACAAGTTTGCCGTAAAACCCTAAAATATTTTCTCCTTTGGTTTAGTGTCATTTTTTCTTTCTCAGATTTTCTGTCGTATATTTAAAGCTTACTTATTCAAGAGATGATTTTCATCGTTCTCCTTGCCGTCGACGGGCGGCGCCAGCTCGATTTTGGAGCGAACTCTACGGGAAAGAAGCTGGAGACCAAAGGCGGAACCGCCAGGAACGTCGTACAAGTACTGGGGGAACTTTTCGGAAGCCTCCAGGACGGCGACCATTTTCAGAGCCAGTCTAGACAAGGCGTCGCCGTTGGAGAAGGTCTCCTTGAAGATGGTGGCAGGATACGAGTCCGGATGACGTTCGACGAGCTCCAGGAGCTGGTTGAGAGTCAGGACGATGCCCGAGACGGTGAACTCGAAGGTGGAGAGACGGCGATCGTCCACGATTGAGTCGTAGAGGACTTTCATCGCCGAGACAATGTCCTGGACCCTTTCGATTCTCGGTTGCTTCATGTTCTTGTGCTTCATGGTTCGGAGGGCGGAGCTTGAGGCGTTGGCCACACGGACGGCGTCCTGAAAGATTTTACTAGTATACAACTTTTAGAGAGGTTTTTGAAATTCTTTTAAAAAGTTCTTCTCATCTTCTGTGGTTAGATGGTAGTTCGAAAACTTAAAAATGCTTTTGTTTGACGTCATGCAGGAAATAAGAGCCTAACCACTTTTTTACTCTGAAAATAAGAAATGCGCAGTTCAGGACTTCGAGAAAGCTCATTTAGTACAAAAAACTCTTCAGGATTTCTATAAAATTTTCTCTTTCTCCTTTTACCCACATCAATGACTTTCACAGCCTTCTCCAATCGGACCAGCGCCTCTCGGGGCTTGGCCTGGGCCTCCTTCAGATGGTCGATCCAAAGCTTCCAGGCGAGTCCTTGGACTTTCCGGCGTTGGATCTCCGTTCGGAACTTGATGCGTCGTCCCGAAACGCCGTGAGCGCTCCATCCTACGAATAATCATTAATTTTACAGGGGCTACTCAAAAACCAGTGTGGAAGTCGCTGGGAAGGGCCGTCTCAGGCATGACGTTGTGTTTCCGTCCGGAGCTGCTTTCATAGACAAAGCCGCCGGAATCGTCTTTGATGGTGGTCGTGAGGGCCGTCGAGTTGTCAGAAGACTTCAAGTTCTCATGAGTGCAACGGAACATCAACTCGGAGGTTCTCGTGCTCCACAGCTCCCAGACTGGCACTTCCAGCTGCAAAAAAACATCGTTTTCAGAACCTTCTTAATATGTCTACAACAGTTTCTAAAATGTTTTTCACAGACTTTTTACTGCCCAACTTCTCACAACTCAATGATATTCTCAACTTCAAGACCTTCTTGTTATTGCTGGGAATGCCCAGGACGCTAGCCGGCATAACGTTGTCGTCGTCGAAGGGAGCTTTGGTCAGCTTCCAACGAGCCACCATTTCTTTCCGCAAGTTCTCGTCAGTCGTTGTCGCAGACTCGGTGGCGACTGTTCCGCTGACGTACATCGTGTGGACTTCGTTGTCGACCAGGTAGCGGAACCAGCCGTTGCTATCGAACCTGGAAGAGACGAAATCGTGAAGCTATCTCCTTGTCACATTACTTTCACACAACCTAACCATTTTTTTGTTTAACCGGACACTCTTAATTTATACCATGAGATTTCTTAGAATGGCCTACATGGAGTCATCTTTCGTTAATACTTTTCTACAGCCTATCCTTTTTTGTCACGCAAAGCTCAATTTAAAGGATAAACTTCAAATGTGGCTTATCTCTTCACTTCACAAAATCTTCATGAAACTGTCTACTATTTATTTATTTTGCTTCAAGATATCATCCATTCATCAAATCTGACACTCACGCGAGCTCAATCAGAAGGACATCGCTCCAGACGAAAAGCGACTCCGTGCCCCGGGAGATCCTCCACTCCTTCCAGCGGTAGGCGACGCCCGGCACCAGGTTCATCTTGTATTTCTTGTCGGCGGCGGAAGACGAACCGCTGAGCTTCGAGACGACGTTCAAGATGGCAGAAGCGGAGGATTGTCGAGGCGCGCTGATGGTGGCCTCGACCTCGCCGACTTCGACGGTGGGAGGAGGCGTCTGAGTGGCTGTGACGAGGTCGCCGTCGGATTCGACGGCGATGTTCAGCATTGCGACTCGTTCGCGTTCATTCTCATCACCGGCTCCGATCGGCGTCGCACGCTGTTCGATTTCGGCTTCCATGGCGATTGATGGTGTTGAAGCGGTTGATCTGGAAATGTGATAACGTGAAAAGTCGGGTACTTTGACTTATTGGTGTAAGGCTCCAGAATACTCATAAGAAAGTTTTTTCTTCTTTTCAGAATACTCACTTTTCTCTCTGAATATTTTACAAACCTGCTCAAGGAGCTGATTCTTGCCGTAGTATCCTCCATGGAGAGGTCCTCCTCATTTTGGTCGTCGAACCCGCGTGGCGGCTCCTTGGCCATCGCTTTGACGCGTTCGAAAACGCCGAGACGGACCAACTCTGTGACCCAGAACTCGGAGTCTTTCCTCAGCAGCGATGAGAGGATCTAAATTCGTGTTTTATAGCTGTTAGCCGTTCGACTTGAGGCTGTTTACCAGAAGAACTTGTTCTTGTCCTTCGTGATCATCTTCTTGATCCAAAACCGAGACAACGACGGCCACCAAACTTTCGGCGCCGGCTGAAATATCCGCTGGCGAGCTGCGGATCGAGGTATCTTCAAAAATAAACTGGTTTTTGGAACAAATAAATTTTTTTTTCTTTTTTCACTTGTAAATTTGAAAAACAATCCCAATATGCACCATTAGAAGCGGCTTGTTTCAAATCGCTGTGTTCGACGATTTTTCGGAGCAGAGACAAGGAAGTGCGGCGGACGTTTGCGTTGAGCGATTTCTAAAGTCTTATCCATTAGGAAACTGTTAAAATATTTCAAAAGACCTGGAAAATTTCGCAGAATATCGGCAAAAGTTGCTGCAAAACTCTCGTGACCAGGGCTCGGTCAGGAAGTTCACTGTTCGTGCTCATTTTTCGAGTCGCCGGCGAATCTTTCTTCGTTTTAGTCTCATCCGTTTCTAGAATAATGCAAACTTCAGACAATAATGCAAAAACAGGGAGATTTTTGAGAACTTTTAATTATTGAAACTTTCACTTTCTTGTAAAACTTTAGAACAAAATGAAAAATTCCCACGATTTTCTAGACATTCTGAAACTTTTTTTTTTCTTATTTTCATTTATCACGGCGCTCGTAATAATGAAATATTTGCCCTTTCTTGAAAAGTTGTAGAACAAAAATAAAGAACTATTAATTTTTTTCTAAACGTTCTGAATTGTTTTTCTTCTCATTTTTCTTTCATCCACTTTCCCTCGAAATATTGCTCAAAACAAGCGAAAATTCAATGCTCACTGGCATGCATATAAACGCTGGGGCTCTCCAAAATGTGGGCGACTTGAGTGTGATCTTCGTCGCTGCGCTCTCTCGACTTGTCCAGAGCCGTTTTGCCGTCTTCGTCCCGCAAATCGGGATTCGCGCCGCGTTGGAGCAGAAGCTTGACGATCTGAAGGGAAATATACCATTTTGATTAGAAATAACCATCGTTTTCAAATTTCACAGATGAAGACTTGACAGCACAATCAATAATGCTATAAGAGAAAAAAACTCGTCTGTAGGAAAATATCTCATTTTAGTCGGAAATGATCATCGATTTTCACTCTAACAGGTCGATTCGTCAGAGCGCTTGAACGCAAAATTACAGACAAAATTGATGATTCAACCGAATTCTTTCACTTTTTTCTAGGACTATTTTTAAAATTTAACTTAAAGATTCTTTCAAATCGGCATAGTGAAACTGAATCTTTGCTTCTCATCAGAGTTTTTCCTTTTTGTATCTAATTTTCCTCAAATGACCATCGATTTCGATGAAAAGCTTCTCGAGGTGTTTTATCTTTTTCAATTCATTTTTCAAAAGCTGTTCTGTTTTTCTGCAAATCGAATAAATAGAGAAAACAGCTCAAAAAGACGATGAATCCCCACATCAGGCCGTCCGAAGCAGGCCGCATAATGAAGGCTGCTGCTCTTGTGGCCCTTGTTGACGTCGGCGCCCTTGTCGCAGAGATACTGGACCATCTCCAGGCTTCCGAAGGCAGAGGCCCAGTTGCAGAGGGTCTGACCGACGTCGTCCGTGAAGTTGACATCGACGGTCCCGTTTTCGATGGCGTCGACCAGAGTGGTCAGATCTTTCTGGCGGATCGCGTCGATCAGGTGACGATGGACCCGTTCGGCGCCGCCGGATGGTCCTGCCGAGTCTCCGGAGACCTGGAAACGAAGATTTAAAATTCAAGTTCGTTCAGAATGATCAAAATCAGTCTTTATTTTCACTATGTATAAAAATTCGAATTTTGTCATATAATTGTTCCAAATGCATCAAGCTTAAAAATTTCATATATTTTTCAAAAATTTATAAAACTTTGCCGTGAGACATTATTTAAAAAAAAATCAAAAAGACTGACAGAATAATGTGTGAAATGAAAAGATTCAGGCGTTTTTTCCATATTTTTTTTTTCAAACTAGCAGCTAATGAGGTGTTTATATGGATATTTTCAAATTGGGGCTTAAAACGGTTGAATTTTCTCTGAAAACGCTCACTTGTTTAGTTCATTTTTGAACAATGTGATAAATCCCAATTCTCTTGAGGTCAAAAATCCAAAAAATGAAAAATTCTAATTTTAAGTTGAATTTTTTTTTTGTTTTCTGCCAATAGCCTTCCCCTCAAGACCTTGGAATTTTCTCTATGATCCTTCAGGCACTCAAGAAAATATCTTCGAACTGACTAAACATCAAATGAAACAAGGTCCGATCAGGTGAACATTTGTGTAGTTTGTTCGCATTTCAATTTCTCTAGCTCTTATCTCTCTCATAAGAGCTTTTCCGAAACGAAACGAACCGCAGCCGTGTGCGGCAGAGCAGATCTTCCCTCGCAGAGCAAGACCAACAAGAGGTCGACGAGCCGGAGGCCATCCGTCACCACCCGTTCTTCCTTATTCGTGAGCACCGACGAGAGTGCTGGCATGATATTTGGTGAGCTGAAAAATTGCTCGTTTTCAGAGGGTAAAAAGAATTAGTCATTCGAATTTAGGGAGAGATACTTGTTAATGTAAAGTAAAACTTCTTTCCAATTTTTTTATTCAAGATTACTATCCGTTTACAGTGTCCCTATCATGTATTTGAAAGTCTTCTAGATGCAGTTTTTTTCACGCTGATTCCAAATCTGTGCTCAAAAACGGACGAAAAATGCCTGTGAGGCAAGTTACGAGCGCTAAAAAGTTGAATAATTTTTTTAAGAATAAAAAAAGTTCATCTAGTGACTCTGGTTCTAGAAGGTGAGCTGACACTAGTGCTTGATAAAAAAAAGTGATAAAAGTTCGCGGAACACATTTTTTTTTTCAATGGAACCCGAAAATCGGTTAAATCAATGTCGGAACTTGTTAGAATCTTAAGAACTTAACAGAACCCCTTTTTTTCAAACACCCATTCACTTCAAATTCTGTCAAGATAGCACCCGAAAATATTCAATTTAATGCCGAAAATTGATACAGCCCTAAAAAAATCAATACAGTCTTATTTTCTTTTCATGAACGCCCACTTCAAGTTCTGTAACAATAGTACCCGAAAAATATCCAAGTCTCTCCAAGGCATTATAAAGACGAAATGATATTTGGAACAACCCCAAAAAAGCACTTTCATATATCTTCTTGAACCCGCACTCACCTCAAAATCTGTTCGGTAACCGCCGAGCTGCCGCGGCAGAGATTGCTGAGCAAAGAGAGTACAATGGAGACAAAGTTTGCAGAATTTGAGGTATCGTTATTGGATAGAGTGCCCAACAAGTGTTCGATGAGGTTGCTGTGGAGGGCTAATTCGGCCGGATCCATCATTTTGCGGATGAAACGGTCCGTCAACGCGGCAAAGCAGCGGAGAGCGCTTTCGGAGACCTGCAAAAAAGAGAAAATTGAAGGGAAATAGTATAAACTTGAGGAAAAGATGTATATATGAAACATGAATACTGAAAGGCGGTCATGGTCTTTTATTACTTTTCAAAACAAAAAAATCTTTTTTTCTTATCATTTTTTTGATCCTGCGTGTTTATTTAAAAGTAAATTCATATTTTAAATAAAAAATAACTATTATTTAGCTAGGAACTCCAAAATTTAATGGAAGTTGTATCAATCGTTGTCAAGTTACATTATTATCATCATTATTCAATGTCTAATAAGAAGGTTCCTTTTAAAATATTGTAGAATACTACATATTTTCCGATTGAACTGAAAAACCTCGAAAAAATGCATGGCGAGAGAACAAAGACAGGTTGAAGAGACGCAAGAGGAAGATTTTTCATTTCTCTGGCGTCTCTTCAAGTCACCGTCACTCTTCTTCAGGACCATTTTTTTAAGCTTTATTTACTTGAAACTTAATTAATATTATTTTTAAATTCAATTTTTCACCTTAAGATCGTCATGTTCCAACAAGGCGCCGAGACTTTCGGCGCATTTCGGGAGTTCTGAATCGTTGGGCTCCATTTTGCCGCAAAGACGTGTCACGACGGACATCGCCGAGTGCATAGTGTCCTAAAGAATAGCTTTTTTAGTCTATAATCCTTTTTTGTAGTTTTTTACTTTATGAACTTGGCCGCCATGCTGTCGGACCAAAGTGAGCATGGCGTTGATGCCGCCGGCGTCATAGACGGCCAAAGTTTCGCGCTGGCAAACGTGCTCGAGCAGTTTCACGCATTGCTCAGCTAAACATGGATATATTTTTTCTTCAACAAATACCTATAAAAAGACAAAAATTATGAAAATTACCTGATACTTTGTGGTCTAAACCCGCTTTCAATGTTCTTTTTGAGAATTGGAAATTTATCCAGTTTATTTTTCATTGCAGACAATTATAACTCCAGTTTCAAAAATCTCAACTTAGTTCAAAATATCTTTTTAAGGTTGTTTTCCACTTCTCACGACCGTTATCAATCACTTGAAGTTATTAATTTTTCTCTTCTAAAAATCACGGAAAAATTCCGCAAAATCGTGTCTTGAAACGAATGCTATAGTCTGTTCAGATTCTGAATGTCAAGTAGAATGACGTCATTCGAAAACGCTCTGTGGATGGCTCGCTCTCTGATTGGTTTATCGCACCATTATGGGCGGAGCTTGAGCGACGACTTGACATTCAAAATCTGAACAGACTATACCAATTCTAGAATATTATTTTTACATTCTATCGAATTATTTTGCAAAGGTATTTCTCCCCTTCTCATAACAGTTCTCAAGCACCTCAAGATTACTGAAACTCTAGAATTTTCTGTAAACCACGAAAAAGAGTGCGCAAAATTGTATTTTGAAACAAATGTTTTCAAAGTTTTCTAAGGTATCAATGAACTTCGAAAGCCAAAAAATTATCACTTTTGTTCAAATTTCAATCCCAACGAACCGAGGTCTTTGCTGGACCTGTCGGTCATCTCAGCCGCGGCGAGTCGGGCGCAAATCGCCTTGACAGCGCCGTCGACCTGAGTGATTCGGCGAGTGCACTCGTTGGACACGTCCAAGTAATATGTGATTGCACGAGCCGTCACCTTAATTTCATTCTCGATAAAATCGTCAAGGAAACAAAGTTCAAGCGTAACCTCTTCAATAACAACATTAGGTTGACTCTAGTGTTTTCTTTCTCTAGTTTCTTTAGTCATTCGAAACCATCTCTGACTCCCAAAAATTTAGTTATCTTTTTCTTTCTCTGACGGCTATTTTAAATTCCGCAAAATCACTTTGAAAACAATGATTTAAATGAGATGATTCTAAAAAAAAAAATGAGATTTCTAGCCAAACGTGACCTATAGTCCCTTAGTCGTCATTATTTCAGGTAACTATCCCAAAAAATTAAAATTACAGTTTTCTTTTCAAATATCTGGCATATGAGTTTTACGCATCAAACACTTTCTTTTTATTTTTAAATTGCCTGGAAGCGTATTTTTTTTTTCACTCAAGTTGCATTCAATCGATAACGGTGGCAGACACGGAATCACACCTCCAAGACATTGTCGGGCGCGGTTTCGTCGAGGAAAATCTTGCACAGCGCCGGAATAAATGTGCGCGGTGGGCACGATTCAAAACACCGATCAATATTGTCGGCCATCAATAAAAGCATACAAAGTTGTTCGAGAGCCATCAGCTGCAAGGAAATATGATTATATACCCTCTCAATTAACCTCTGAATTATTCCTATTTATTTATTACTTGATAATCCATCTGTACATTTTTCACACACATTACATCATAGGCTTGTCAAAATAATTTCTCTGAATTATCGCCGAAAAGGAAGATTTTCCAGCTTCCGGTTCAACTTTTATGGAACTTCGCTACAGCCAATTTCAGAGACTTGAAAACTTGAAAACAAAAAAAAAATTTCTGGCTTCTTCCTCATAACAAAATTTTGAAGCTCCAAAGTTCGCAAATCACACAAATTATGGAAAAAGTCGCTATTCGAGACCTTCTTAAAGCTTCATAACTCAACTACAAGGCGAAAACAGGAGCTAGATCGACTTTTTTTTTCTCAAAACGAACCTGAAGGTCTCGTTCATCACCAATACCCGTCTGGAGCCATTCCAGGAGCACGTCGGGGTCGATCCCCTCCATTTTGTTGTTGTCAAAAACTAATTATCAACCAATGACCGACGTATCTACTTGGAATCTCCACCCAAAGTAAAGAAAACGAATCCTGGAAAAAATATAATCATTTTTCTCTCTGCCAAGGCCAGGGCAATTTCAATAAAACGGTAAATGTCGTAAAATTTGAAAAATGCTTCGAGGAAAAGAAAGTATGCTCTATAATATATAAATTAACGAAATTGTTTCGATGAAAAAAAATAATGTGATTCCTCTGACCACAGAACATTTCAGTTACTTTCAAGACATGGTTAGCTTAGTTCCTTTGGAATTTCTTTTACAAAACGGACGATGAAAAGACAAGATTCGGAATGAAATGAGGAAACTGAGAGGCAGTATAATGATAATTCACTGATCAAAACTTCACATCTTCATACTAACTTTTGAAAAAAAGCTTCAAATTCCAACTTTCCCTTACGGCTAAAAAGTTCCGACTTCAAAAATCCTCCTTACTAGAGCTGGATTAGTCTATTTTGAACCGTTTCAATCCTTTTTGTAACCAGCGTTACAGCTTGACCGGAAATTAACAATATCGAGTTTTTTTCAAAATCAAGTATTGAAAATTTGAAAAAAAAAAAAACCAAATCCAGCTTATGCGCCTTTGAAAACTTGTGACTCGATACTTTACACTTTTACACCTATACTTCTCGAAAAAACCTCGAAATTTTTTTCATATAAAAAAATCTAAAAATCGCTTCGAGAACAACTAAAAAAACAAGTTAAACCTTGTAAAAAGAAAAAAGAATACCGAAAAAAAGAAAAAAGTTTGCGCGGGCGATTGAGAAGAGAATCAATAACTCTGAGGTCGGTCAAAGTTCCAGAATAAGGACAAGTTATCGTCATTTTTTGTTTTTCTGCATGTTTTAGGCCGAGAAAAAAGTTTGCAGGACAGTTTATTCTGTTTACTAAAGAGAATGACAAAAATCATGATCCGATTGAGAAGGATTCTATGAATTCATTGACTTTTAAAGGAAATCCGGTTGCAAAGAGATGCCATAGATAAAAAAAGTAACGTATTTGTGATTCCCATAAAAAATTTCTTTCAATGGAAAAACTGTATCAGAATCAAAAATTTTTTTTTTTGCACCTCGATAACTTTTACCCATTTTGCCTGCTTCTCGGTAAAAATTATTATAGTCTGTTCAGATTTTGAATGTCAAGTCATCGCACAAGCTCTGCCCCTAATGGTACTATAAACCAATCAGAGAGCGAGCCATCCAGAGAGTGTTTTTGAATGACGTCATTGCCCTTGACATTAAAAACCTAAACAGACTATAAAAATTACATTATTATCGTTCAAAAAACCACGATAGAGTTTTGGAAGTCCTTAAAAACATGAAATAACACTAGAATGACTTTTCGCCTAGGAACTCTATTGAAATCCGTTGACTTTCATCGAAGAAAGACCAACAAGGGGTTTTAAACATCAAAAAGAAGCCAAAAAACGTGCGAAACAATAAACTGAAATGACGAAAAATGTCGCAAGAAAAAACAAGAAAACTTCGCGAAGCTCCCCCGAACGCAATGAGGCAAATCTGCTCCACCGACGCTACGAAATTTCATTTTTTTTTTTTTGCTTGCCTCTTTTAAAACCACTTTTCCACTTTACGAGGACACATTTAGGTGATATTCCGAAACCGGATCACTTAAATTTTGGACCAGACCGAATCGTCCCCAACGAGGACCGCGACGTTTATCGATCGAAAAAGGGAACAGAAAAGGTGTGCCCATGGAGAGAAAAGGATGAAAAAAAAGACAAAAAAAAGTCGACTATGTCCTGTTTTGTAGTTTCAAACAGAGAAAGGGTGCACAAAAAGGTTTTGATATCAAAAAAATTATCTGTCTCGCAGGAAAAAAAAAATTGAAATCTAATTGAATTTTGAGAGCCTTTCTGAAATCGTTGTTTCGCATGAAATGGAAATTTCCCAGGAAATTGAAAACTGAGAGCCACGAAATGGTTATTATGCGTTCCGCGCGAGGCGGTCACGTTCTAAAAGATCTTAAAAAAAACAGCAGAAAAAAAGCTACTGTAAAACCCGCTATTTTTGAACTTTTTCTCTACAAAACGGAGAAAAAGATAGAAAAAAAAAATAATAAAGGTCTTGTAGCGAAGTGAAGTCAATTTTTATCAAATTTTGAATATGCTTCTTTGAAAAAAACTTTACAAGCTGGCGCGGAATGGGCTGTAACAATTTCAAACTGAAAAAAATAGTGAAATTAGACGAAAAATCTAACTCTGATCTATTTTTTTGATGAACATGTTTAAGCCTATTTCTAAATATTTTTCTTAAGTTCTTTCAAAAAAATCTCAATCCAAGCCCTTTATTATTTTTTTGAGTATTTTTTTGTGAATTTTCCATTGAAAAAAATGTTTTTCAACTTCTGACAAAAATACGTTTTTGAGACATTCAAGCTTCAAAAAAAGAGTACGACAAGGTGTGATTATCTACATTCAACACAATGGGACAGAAAATCGCCTTGGGGACCTGCAATTTTCTCGTCTACGTGGAGAAAAAGCCCATCTTTAGGTGAAAAAAAGTATATGAATCGATAAGAATGAGAGAAAGAAACAAAAGCAGCTGATCTTTCAGAAAAAAAAACACAACGAATAGTCGATTTGACCTCCCCGTTGTAGAAGGGGTGTGCGTGGCTGCGCGTCCAAAAAATTACATCATCAAACGAAATTCGGAGAACTTTCACACACACACGTTTTATACACGTTTTTTTCTTTATTCTTCTTGAAAAAATGTTTTTTTTTCCTACAGATAGAATCTACGCGTTATTCAGACTGATCAAAATTATCAAATAAGAAATTTTTTGTTCATAACTATTAAAAGACGGATTCGTACTCGATGCATCGTAAGTTTTCTGCATAAAATAAATTAATCTTTTTTTAAATTTTCTTCACATTTTCTAAGATCCCTTCTCTAAGAACCTTTAAATTTCTGAAAATTCTGATTTCTTGACCCTGGAAAGAGGTAATAACGTCCCATTCTGTGGCTATTTTTCTAATGAACCAGAAAAATTAATTGTTTTTCGTTTTCAAAAACTCATATCTAACCCTAATTCGATCAGAATCAAGCCCTAAAAACACTCAATTCTTTTGAATTAACTTTTTTCTCTCGTAATTCTCGATTTCATTGGAAAAGCTGTAAAGCAGAAGCTCAGCCCATTAGAAAAGTGAGCTTATATAAATTGAAAAAATCAAAAATAACTTTTCTATCGTATTAACTTCAAAATTGATTGATTTGCCTTCAAGAAAATGTTTCCTAAGTGTAAATGTACGAGAAATTGAGCCTAATTTGCATTTCGAAATGAAAGAAGCACTTTCTTGAGAGAAAATCATCAGTTACGCATTAAAAAATTATAAAAGAAAAGCCTTGAAAAGACTGGAAAAGCTATGAAAACTATAATATCATATCTAATTCACTTTCTCATCTCAATGGATTAAAACAGATTAGTCTAGACCCCAGACAAATGAAAATCTACGCCTAATTCGATGACAATCAGCAGCCAGCTGTATACAAGCTGTTCGCATTTCGGACGCACACAGAAAATGCCGCGCCTTTCTCCGATCGATCGCTGTTCGATGAATATTTTCTTTCCTCCCTACGACGCACTACTGGAAAACTACTAAAATATTGAAAAAAAGGGGATTTATATGAACAAGTAGCCTTACCTATTTGAAAAAGCCAACGACAAGCCATTTTTCCAGGTTTTAGGCCGGAAATTCCGGTTTTTAATGAAGCCTCAAACTAAAACTTCAAACTCAACTTCTCCTGAACGCATGAAATAAGAATAATAATAGAAAATCTCCAATTTAAAAGGCTCCCGTGGTCGTAAATATCGACTTTTCCGTGCTATTTCGGACAAAGCCTCCTTATTCACCACGTTTTGATGAATGGGAAGGGGTTAACAATGGGAACTACAAAGTGGCTATGGAAATTCACAATTTATAATGAGACGACATGATCATTAGAATTATATATATAATTAGTCTCTAACAAGAGACATCGGCTCGCTCATACTAAAGCTTTAAAATCAGGGAATCCAGAAAGATCCATCAATATCGCCTCCATGAGGCCAGGTGCATTTTAAAAACAGCAAGGAAAGAGCTTCAAACTGGCGAGAAAAGGTATGGATTTTTCGCCCACAACAGAAGCTCATACTCAAGAAACCACTAGCAAAGCATATTACAGAAAAGATGAGTCAAAATTATTAAATTATTGACCCGCCATTTTCTATGAAAGCTACAAGATACCGAAACCCCAATAAAACAAGAATACTTTGAGTTCTGCGAGGAGAAATATCTCCAAATGCACCAATATTATGAGACTACGAAGAAAAGCTATCTGAAAACTTCTTTCAGGGGGGACAGACATGCCAAAGAAGTACAAAAAGACCAAGGCGAGACCTTTTCCGATTGAAAACTCTTCTAAAGGAGAGTTCTTCAAAGCAGAAGTTCAAATTCGAAGAACTACTACGAAAAGTTCTGAAAAAGCGACTCCCTAAAAACTTTCAGTTATAGTCGACATGCTGATCCTGTTTCTCCAGAGTTCCGAACTAAAAGCTCAACTTCCAGAGTTCATTACCAGAAACAATTACAGAAAACGCCTAAACTAAAAACCCTTCTATGCGAAATCGTTTGATCAAATGTTTCTCTGGAACTTTTTTTTTATTTTTCTTCAGAGAAAAAAGCTTCCGGAAGCTTCCTGAAGCTGCAATTTAAACTTCAAGCTAAAAAAAACCAAAATTACTAGAAACTATAAAAAGTCCTTCTGAGATTCCTTTCCTTCAGAAGAACCGTCGGAAATCTTTCAAAACGAAAAGCCCTTTTTCGAGAATCCAGTACCCGAAGAAATATCTCGAAGAAGCCAGATCCAGACGTTCTGTATACGAAATCGATTGTGTTTTGTTGGAAAATTTTGCTTTTTTTCAGAAAAGAAGCTTCTTGAGAAGTTCTCAAGCCATAAAATTGAATGTTCAGATTTTTTCGTTCAAAGAATTCCAGTTCAAAGGAGCTTTAGGAAGATTCCTAAAGTAGAAAGTTTAATTTTTAAGCTAAAATATAGAAAATTTTCTAAAACTATGAAAAGTGCTGCTGATCCCGTTTCTTCAGAAAAACTTCCCAAACTTGGCCAAAACGAGAAGCTCAACTTCAAGAATCGAAAAAACTACGGAAAAAGGCCAAAGACTTCGTGACACGGCGTCAAAATGGTCGATGCCGAGACAGGAGAATCAGCTGATTCTGGCAATGGGGACAGAGTGAAGCGGAGAGAGAGCGCCAGGGGGCAGGCCGGACCGCTACGCGCCCAGCCACACAAAGAAGCGGTTAATCGAAGGCAGGGACGGAGAGAGGGCGGAAAGCAGGAAGAACACCTCGGTCGCAGCCACCGCCGCCAGCCTTTTCCCTCCGGACAAAAAACCCGCCGGAGGGACTTTCACCCGGCTAGCCATTTTTTCGGTGGCTATAGTCGGTCCAACGTTATCAGATCATTGGTTTAAGCTCTTTTAACTTCTCAAAGTGACTGAAAGTTCGTTGGAAAGGTCAGATCTAGAGAAAACTTAGAAAATCAGCAAGAACTCGGATATTCTGTTTTTAGTCTTGCAATCATTCGTTTTTCCTGGTCTCTCTTCTCAAAGCTGAGATGAAAATCCGACATGAAAAAAAAGCCGAAGATATGATAGTTTTTTCAAGTGTAGAAGTCATATTTTTTGCCTTTTTTGACTTCACAAACAGACTGAAAGTTCACTGAAATACAAAACAAACCTAAAAAAGCTAAATATTCATAAAAATCTTAACAAGTTCGTTTCAAGTCCTCAAATCATAAATTTTCGCTCTTTTCGCTAATCAAACCAACGAAATTTCACTGGATTACAAATCGGGCCCAAAAGATCGATCTAAGACCTAATTATCACTGGAAAGTCTTTTTAATCACAATATTCTATTAAATTTCGCATTTTTGAACAGATGAAAATCACGGAACCTTTTTTTTTTGAAAGTGAGAATATTTTTTCAAAAAAAAGTATTTCTAGTTTTAAATTATTATTTTTCAAGTCAGCGGTTGACACTTTTTGATGAGTCCAATGGAAAAATGGTTGATTAACGAATAAATTAGCACCTGCCAACAAAACCAACTGAACTTGGTTGACTCAAAACGAAATAAACTCGTTTCTACCAAAAAAAAGGCACGGCTCATCCGTTTTCACGCACTATTTGCAGGGGTTCTCTCAAATCTATTACTGAAAGTGCACCTTTAAAAAAATAGATTATTAGTCTAGAGCACTTTTTATATTGGAAAAATAATCAAACACCTGTTTTTTTAATTTTGAAAAAATTTAAAGGCGCCATCAAGAGCTCCTTAAAATCAGCAAAACAAAAACTTAACTCAAAAACATGTTTTTCTGTCAAATTTCTTCAAAATGTCTTTCCCAAAACGCTCTATTCAACCATTTTTTGATGAAAAATAATGATAAATGGACAGAATACTATGAATCATGAAAGAAATAACATATATGACTCATTTTCACGCTAAATGGACTACTCAAAAGGAAACTAAATGTGAGAAGCCCTTCATCCGAAATGAAGTAGTACTCATTAATTTTTTCAAACAAAAAAATTCTCCATTTCCGTTGATTAACTTCTTTTTGCAAAATATACATGATTCATAGCAGCTTGCGTGGGTTTTTTTGAAGGAGCATTTGCAAAAATTAATGAAGGAATCGAGGCAAAGAGACTTTCTCATGTCTATGTACCTATAAGGATTTTTCAAAAAAACGGGGTAAAAACAGGGCTGTAATCCCTAAAAACCAACACTTTTCTAAAGTTTTTGAGGAACATTGCAAAAAAATTAAAAAAATGTATTCTGAAAAAAAGACTTTAAACGCCCTAACCTAAAAACCAAATTTCAATTTTTGTTATCAAAAAAATGGGACTTAAAATTTCACACTACGCTTTACATTGAAATCTTCAAAAGAGTTACGAAAAAAAACGTCTCGAAAAATCATCATTTCTAAAACCTGATTACGAAATATGATGATAAATCGAGGCCAGAAGTACAAAACTACAGAAGAAATCTGTGAAAAACAAAAATAATACGGATTTCGCAACCGTTTCGATCCAAAAAAACACAAAAAAACAACAAAAATTTTTTTATTCCAACTCAACCAATTCGAAAAATAATCAAGAAAAAAACAGACAGTCAACAGTGATTTCAAGGGCGTCTTTTTTTGAAGTAATCAATAGATAACTTCCACACATAACAATAAAATCATTCCAGAAAGAGGAAAATTGATAAAATAACCAAAGAAACAGAAAAGAGGGAACAATTTGAATTTAAATTCAAGCCAAGGACTCGATTTGTTGATTAACGCCGGAAATATTCTCGTGCGACTGCTTCAGGTTCGAAATCAACGTTTGCAGGCGCTTCTGAAAATTTAGACGTTCAAAAATAACAATATAAACTGAAGTTATCAAAAAAGTTGATTAAAAACTACATGATTTCACTAGAACTTTTCAAATTCGTTCAAAAATAATTTTTTCAAGTTTCTTGAAGGTTTTCTTCAAAATAGGGGCCGTATACAGTGAAATGAGAAGTTAATTTCCATAATTTTTTTTTCTGAAAATAGAGAAAAATCCACTCTTTTCACACAGAAACGTGTCCTCCCCTGTCTGATCCATTTAACAAAACGTTTCACAAGAAAAAGTCAAAAGTTATGAATTTATAGCGGATTCCATGTCTTTTGATTTTTTGAAGGAAAAAAAAGGAAAATTTTCACTTTAATAAATGCGGGCTACGAACTCCTTTTTGCCAAAATTGACATAAATAGAAGTTCACAAACCCAAAAAAGGACATTTTGCCGTATTTTTCTTATTATCTCTCAAAATCTACCCTGTTTTTTGATGTTTTCGAAAACAAGGTAGTAGGGATTGTAGAGAGAAGGAGGCAATCGAGAATTCGGTATTTGCGTACACTTTTGAGGGGAATACTGTGGTTGGAGAGAGATCAGTAAATATAGTGATGACGGTGAGCTTATCTAGTGAGAAAAAAAAGAAGAGGGAAGATGGGTTTTTCCGCAGAGTTTGTAGTGAATCATCATGCGGTTTGAGAGTAAAAAAATTTATGAAAACTTTTTAGCGAAAATCACTTTGGACAAAGTCGGAATGGTGGATAATGACCACTAAAAAAGAGAGGCTCAAAAAAGGCAGCAAAAAGAGTTTCTTTATCGATCCTTCCATTTTTTTTTTCTATGATTTTAAAGACTCAAAAAATGGTATAAAAGAGAGAAACAGCAAAAATGGTGCATGAAAGCCGATGAAAGGCGCAAAAAGGCAGCAAAAAATAGCCCTTTTCACCCTGAAAGGGACATTTCTATGGAATCTTTTTGCACCCTTTCCAACTTTGCCTATGTTCACGAAATCGAGAACAGTTCTTCAAAAATTGCAGAGTTTCCAAGTCACGACCGCACTTGGAATGGCTAAAGGCTGCAGAAATTCAAATTTATAATTAAAGCCGACATTTTATTACTGATTTTTCAGCCACTGTACTCTCAAAAATCGAAATTCAAAGTTCATGACCGCTCTTTGAACGGCAAAATGCACTGCCGTTAAGCTTCGATTTTAAAAGTTCAAATGTTATCAACCCATCCATGCTAATTTTTTTAGATATAAAAATAGAACAGCACTTGGAATGGCTCAAAAACGTGACGGCCACACTCCGAAAACGGAAATGTTTTATTTCAACAGATTTTCTGAGGTTCTTTACTTCTAGAATTGAATTTCACATGCCTAAGCCGGTAGAATGATTTTCCTCAAGAACTAAATCTTAAAAATTGAAAATTCTAAAGCCAAAGCCGCATTTCTAATGTCTTTTTCATGAAAAACCATAATTCCAAGCTTTATGAAAATTTTTAAGACTTATCAGCTCTAATAAAACGGCATAACCGCACTTGGAATGGCTCAATGCGTTGCGGTTGCCTTTTTTCAACACATTTTCGGCCTCATTCTCCCCAGAGATACCTGTAAAGAGGTCCACTGTTCTCTGCCGAACATGCGATGTTGGAAGGAGCTGACGAGCAAAGTTTTCGACATTTCGTTGATCTTACCCTGAAAAATTAGAATACTTGCAAACAATTCTCATTTTTGCAATACCGAAATAGCGTTGACTTGAATGGCGTCAATGATAAACTCCTCGAGCGTCTCATCGGCCGGCAAATCCAAATGTCCAGCCAACTCATCCAGGCTTATTTCCTAGAAAAAGGCTATGAGTATGACAAAATGAGAGAAACGAATAATATTTTTTTGGAGCTTTGCAACGGATTATAGAGATGGCGATACAAAAGAGAAGTAAATTTTTAAAAATTTTTTTGAACTCTTTATATTTTCCGCTACTTGACGAGTTTCTACAAAGCATTAAATTATAGCTTCCAAACGCAAAAAAATAGGCAAAAAAATTTGAAAAAAAGGTTAATAAAAAAATATTTTCTTTTTTTCTGAATTAAACAAACTATCAAAATCATTACATTCTTGGTCTCAGCGACCGACATCAGGGTCAATAATCTGATTTTTTTCAGAAGGATGGTCTCGTCGACGCGAAGCGATTCCTTGACGAAATTCGGGTTTTTCTTGACGAAAGCCTAATGAAACTCCCATTATTTTGACCTCATTTCGAAACCAACCTGATAGTCTTTCAGAGTTCCAGAAATGAAAAGCTCGAGGGCGGAATACATCAGAGAATCCGACTTGAAAAATGGTTATAAATCAAGAATCCAGATGAGTAGAACCTTCTGGAGGGCCTGAACAGCGCTGAGTCTCTGGAGATGATCAAAAGAGAAGGATTTGGGGTCGACGACGGCGGTTCTGACGCATTCCGTGGCGTCTTCGCGGGCGGTGGCCGCGTCGGCGTCGGTGTAGGTTCCCAGGAGGACGACCATCACCTGGAGGGAATCAGTAGGTTGATAAAGAGCTGGTTTGTTGATATTTCCAAAAGGATAACGAATAAAATTATATTTATCAAAAAAAAGTAGCCAATCGCTGAACGTAAACCAGATAACTAGTGGATATATGACTCGTTTATGGACAAAATTACCCACCTCATAACCTCGAGACATTCATGAATCTTTTCAAAAAAGGTCGTCAAAATTTTCAAAACTCGTCTACTACATCAAAAAAAAGGGCAAGATGTTCTACGCGCGGTTCTTAATCAACGGCGGTTTCGAGAACCGACAAACTCTTCAATTGTTCCATGATTAAGTAGATCATCAGACATCTTTCTTAGAAGTACAGATAGCAGTTTTACATCAAGTATAGCCCATTCCGCCAAAAAAAAAGCCGTATACTAAACTTGATTCTACTCCGCTACCAGACCTTTGTCCTTTGTTTTTTGCTGTCTTTTTTCAACTTCTAAAGCAACGAGCAAAAAAAGCTGTTTTAGCTTATTTTCTTCTGCATTTGAAACGGGATTCCCTATATAATCTGTTCCGAACCAGTCTCTCTCAAATTTCCCCATATTTCTCCGTTTCTCCACCTTGGCAGCCTGGTCGGCGCGTTCATCAATGAGCAAGGCATGGTGGACCATCCGAAGGAGTTCTCTTTGTCCTTCCACCGGCATGTTCCACTGGGAGAACTGCTGGTTGAGGTGTTCGATGTTGCAATCGAGCTCTCCGATGAGCCGCGATTCGGCGCACATTCCAACGAGGGACTTGTAGATCATTTGCTGGAAAAATTATGGATGAAATCCTTTTTTGTTCACTTTATCGAAAACAAGGTCGTGTGCAAGAAAGAGGTAAATTGTCTATCAAGAACCGGTAAACTGCTTCTACAGAAATTTTAAAAACATTTGTAACCATGTGTAAAAAACTATGCAAGGTTCTGTAAAGGGGAAAACTCATTTATACTTCTAGAAAGCGGACTTCACGATTCTTGATAGATTACGGTGAATGCGTTTACCACTTTCTCGCCCCTTAAGTGTCCAAAAACGTCTCAAAAAATGGTTGCTAAAAACTAAATTAAGGATCCCTTTTTCCGTCCTTGAGCTATGTTTTAATCTTGTGCGACGATTCTAAAAGCTCCAGAAACAGAGAAAGAAGAAAAAAATCAGCAAAAATGGTCAATATAGGCTATTGAATGTATGTCGGAAAAAAGCGGAAATGGCGGAAAACAGCAGCAAAATTTTTTTACCACCTTTTAAAGAACACTTCTAAAAACTGCTATGTACATGAAAAACCTGAATATCTGGATAATTCGGGTATCCGCGGAAAAGATTCGATAAAACTCTGACGGCGTGACCGGCCTAGAATATGAAAATGTATAGATACTATTAGAAAATGATAGCTTTACATTGCTGGCCCATCCGATTCCCTTGAAATTTTTGGGGGAAACCGAGTTGGTGAACTCGGAAACGACGGCGTTGCAACGGTCGCCGGGGACCACGACAATCAAAGAACAAATCGAGTTCAGGATCAGCTCGACCTGAAGGAAAATCAGAATGAACTTCAAAAATTCATTATGAGAGCAACAAGGGTATTATAAACTGGACACTGAAAAAAAAAGTTAATGAAATCACGACTAGAATAGTTTTTTTTCGACTTGAATTTGTTTTCCAATTTTCGTAAAATTGCAGAATCTGATCGTAACACACTATCCACCTCAAAACCCTCCTTTTTGATAAAATAAAAACTACAAACTTCACCAGACGCTGGCCAAGTGCCAAGGAACGCCAGCTGCTTGCATATTTCAATCAAGTTGTCAGCAATCTCTTCGGGACCTCAAACGTTAAAAATTTATTCTTGCTTTCTGATAAAAATATTAAGATTTATTCAGTACTAAATGAAGAGGAAATTATTTTCCTTTTTTTCTGAAATGGTTCTTCAACAAACTTAACGGAAAAATATGAAGAACGATATATTTTTTTCTATGTGAGTAAGGTAGAGAAACTTCTTTTTACGACACCAGAAGCTAAAAAAACATAAAATTTCTTCTTTTTTTTTAACGAAAACCGTCAAAAACTACCTTCGGCCGACAAGTTAACTTTGCCGCTCTTGTTCAAAAACTCGCGGATCTCCTTGAGCTGCTGCCATTCGGAAATGAAAGCGAAAACGGGTAACTCTCGGGTATCAGCCATCCTAGAAAAATTGCATGGATTTTATGAGAAGTTTGAAGGAGATTCTGGGGTGGCGTGAAAAAAAACGGCAAAACAGCAAACTCGTGCACACAAGAACACGCGCACCAAAGTTGCTCCAAAGCAATACTAACTTTTCTTTTGGAGCAATTTTCTTGCGTTTCCGAACAACTTTAGTTTTGTCCGATGAACACGCCATGAAGGCCTGCGCAAGAATTAAACGAAGTAAAGATATTTCAGTCAGAAATAATGAGAAAATTGAATTAGCGGAAAAAAATACAGTCTTGCGCGAAAATCAAACACAAAAATGCAACTTCCACTCAGAAAAAACTGGAAAACGAGATTAGCAGATACAAGAACAGTACAAGAGCCACATAAAGCTCACACAAATATTCGATTTTTACCTTGCGAGCGGCCCTGAACGTCGTGGCGCTGGTGATTTGACCCTGTTGCAACTGCTGAAGTTGTCTCTTGGCTAGACGGAGGTGCCACTCGATTTGGAGCACGTTTGACGTCTCGAATTTGTTGGCGGATTTGCGGAAACCGTCGCGGATGTGCTCACGAACGCTGGGATCTCGGCCTTTGGCCGCGTGCAAAAATTCACGATACGTCGAGAGGACAAGCAATTGGAGTTTGCTGTGCGCCTTTTTCACACCACCACTCATAAATGATCCGCAATTGGACCTGGGAATGAGAACAGAAACAGTGAAAGGCAAAGTTTTCTGGAGAGGGGGAGAAATGTACGCATCACGCCTACGTTTTTTTCTTTTCCTCTTGATTTATTTTTGAAAAAAATGTTATAAACTTTTTTTCGAATTTTCTAAAACAGCATTTATTTTTTTCTCAGCACGTTACAAGGTTGTGTAGACATTTTTTTAAAAAAATTGAATAAATTTTTTTGTTTTTAACCGATTTCGCTCAGAAAAAGTCGGCACTTTCAAATTATGACTTTTTTTAAAAAAATAACGAAATAGTGAAACACTCGAAAAAAATGCCCAAAAAAACGAAAGTTCTGCGTCTTTCATAGTTTTTTCAGAAAAATAGTCCCACAGTAAAAAAATTAACGGAATTTTTCCAAATAATTATCTTCCGAATGATCAGTGCTTAAAAAAATGATCTATTTTATGAATTTTTTTAAAAACCAATCTCGAAGAAAAGAAATCGCTCACCCTCTCCAGAACATAGTCAAGAGAAAATCAAAAAGAACCGAGAAAAGTTCAAATAAAAAAGTATCAAAGGCGCAAGGAAACACCGGCAAAACTCACGAAAATTCCAAAATTCGAAAAAATTTATGCAAATAACAATGAAATAACAACATAATACACAAAATCCTAAACTTTTATTGCACTCTCCGCTAGCTTGGATACAAATACTGTAGAAACTTCTAGAAATATTTCTTGCCTTCTTTTTCGCCGGGATCGTCATCAAATAAAGTCCCAAGTTGGCGGTGAATGAACTATTTGAAAAATGAACTATTAAAGCCATCGAACAAGTTGATATTTTCGCTTTCCCCAGCAGACAAGCGTCAAATCATCGGCGTTGGGCAGGACCACCTGGGAAACGTCGAAAGTTTCTTCGGGATCAGTGACCTGAAAAATTCAACTTTTCAATAAAGCTTGAGATTCCCAGACAAATTGAACGCTTTTAAATGACGATCTTTCTGATTATTTTTGCAGTGCCGTCGTCTATTTATTTATCCTAGGAGCATCGTGCAAAATATTAGAAATTCTTTAGAGCTCGTTTTCAAGCTTCAGAAAACGTATGAAAAGTAAAGAAGTTTAAAATCCGATTTTTACCAATTCTCTCTCATGACGAGAAGCATAAAATTTCAAAAAATGGAAAAGTCCGACATTTTCGATACTTCATCACTGAAAAACCAACCTTAACGCTATTCACGCTGAAAGCGCCTCTCTTCATCAAAACGCTGCCTCGAACTTTATCTTTCCGTGTCCTGTCCGCCAATTGGCCCATCGTACCGATCTTCAATAATATAAATTTATCTGTTTTATTTTTTCCTCTTCAAAGATATTTTAGAACTATTGACCTCCATGAGTACCTTTTATTAATAAATAAAGCGTTTAAAATTATTTGTCAATAATAACCTAGACCAAAAGCTTTAGATAAAGATTGCAATTATGAAAAATGTTTAGATTTTGGTGTACTACTGATCAAAATACTCCACAAATTCACCAAAATGTATTAGAAAAAGTGGCCAAAATGTCGAGTCCCCAGTGATCCCGCAAAGCAAGAAAATTGCCATTAGAAAGTGAAAAAAACTTTTTGAAAGTTTAGAGGTTCAATTTCGAATTTACTTGGAACTTTTTAGGGAATCACTTGGAACTCGATCGAACAGAAAACGGTTCTTTCTCAAAAATGTGTACCTCGTTTCTCCGAATTTCCGTACAATCTCCGAAAACCTGCAGTATTTCATCTCGAGACAGATGAGACAAGTCAGGCCTTTTAGCAGCTGAAAACCAAAATTTTAAAAATAATCCGATCGAAAATGAACTTACAAAATAATGCTTTTGTACAGCGTAAAGCCATTTCCAGTCCTTCTTGGCCATGAACAAATTTCGTCATTTCTTTGGCCAAAAAGCTCTGAATTATCCACTTTCCAAGGTTTTCTCGGTGTTCCTTTAGAACTGTCTCAATTTTTTCCGTGTCTTGAAGGCTGAAAAAAAAAGAATTGAGTTTTTAACGCAAATATTATGCACCTCAACTTCAAAACTAGATTTTCAGCCTCAGAATCAGGGAGTTGAGCGAAATATTGATAAAAATGATAAGGAGAGGTCAACTTGGCGTTGAGCCAAATGGAATTTCCATCTTTGAATGGAGGCAAGACGATTCCTGAAAAAAACAATTTTGATAACAAAAAAATAAATTTAAAAGACCTGAAGAATTTATATTCAAGCGTCGTTTCAGGAATTTTGAACCAAAAAGTCAAGCGAGAAGCATTTTTCGGCAGTAACTATCTGAAAAAAATGGTTTTGTGAGCTTTTTGAAAAAAATGATGCATCAGAAAAATTAATAAAAAAATATATTCTCTGAAGAAGTCATACTGTTATAAAACTTCAAAAAAGCTTTATTTGAAGAAAAAGTTCAACTACCAGAAATTCAACTTGAACTTTCAGGTAAAAATTGTCCAAAATTTGAAAAAAAAGTTTCACTGCGAAAAATACTGAATTTCAGAGCTTAATGTTCAACTTTCAAAGCAAAAGCTTCCGCATTAAGATTTTTTTTGATCATTATAAGAACTGAAGCACCTGAAAACCGCATCCAAACTCCTTGGCGACCATGAACCAATCATACGCATTCACGGTGTCGTCACTGCATTTTCCATATGAAACACTGTCGACTTCAGAATACATCTCTAAAATGTTTTTCAGCTTCATTTGCTTGCAATTTCGCAGGTAATCAACGGTGGACATCTAAAAAGCTACAATTGAGGAAAAATTCATCAGCAATGACTTTTGGTCGCATTTAGAATGGCTCAGAGCGATGCGGTTTAAATTTTTACTTCAGAAGCGTATTTCATGGGAAAAAAAAGAGAGGAAAGTGTATCGAAAAGCGAAAAATACACGTCAGCGCCCTGAAGTTGCTTCAAAGAGAGAATCGCTATAGCCGTTTTAAAAAAGCTTCTGATGTTGCGATCGGATTTGAATCTTCTCTTGTACAGGTAAAAGCTTCATGTGTCCTTCAAGATTTTCCGGCGTTTCTGAGTAATTTACTGATAGCTCAAGTGAAATTCGCGCCACTTTAGGGATCTCTTTAGCTATTCTGAATTATCCCGCAAGCGCCACCATAAAATTAGTCGTAACAAAACCCGCTTTTGGTCGAGCGCACCGCCTTGAGCCGGTACCCATGCGACCAACGTCTTCCAATCCCTTCTTACTAACCTCAGAATACCAACTATCATTGTTGAGAATAATAGGAGGCTCAACAGATTGTTCAGAAGATAAAAACCGGTCACAAATCGATTTTAACTGTCGCAGAATATTGTCAGAACTCGTATTGGAACCTGAAATTTTTTTAAAAATAGATTTTGAGCAAAATTATACGTTCAAACCTTCTGCATAGGTTCCATCTTCGACTAGAAAAATTGGCCGGAGTCCAAATTTCAAACAACGTAATATATTGACAATAAGCGAGAGATCGGAAACGCTTAAACTATTGGAAGATGAAGGGAATCCCGCGTAGACAAATGGAGGAAATTCGCTGAAAAAATAAAAATTATGATTTTTTTTGAAAATTAACAAACCTTTCATTAGGAGAATGATCAATCAATCCTCTTCTTTGTAAATCGTCAAGGTAGCGAGCGAATGGGACAGTTTTCCTGAAGATTTAGGTAGTTTTTCAAATTTTTTGTTCGATTCATACCTATCAGTAGATGATTTCGATGTGGATTTTTCACTTCTGACTGGGTTCTTCTAAAAAATTTCAGAGTAAACTTTGATTTAAAATTTCAATACTCTGTACCTTTGAACTAGCAATATTTTGTACAGATTTCACAATTTCCCAATCGGATCCATGGACAAGACTCGTCAACTCATCGGCCAATAATTTCTGTACGCCTTTCTCTTGTTCATTTTCTTCCAAGGTCTTCCGTAAATCATCCAAGGGGCGTAAGCTGAGAAAAAAATTGGTTAACCTTCAAAACTTCTTAAAAACCTCAATTTGAGCAATAGTTTCCGTGCATCTTCATTTGAAAGTTCCGAAAAGAACTGATGGAAACGGGAAGGTTCTGTCATTTTAGAATCCAGCCAGAGAGCTCCGCCGCCTTCGGACTTTCCCAACTTTTTACCATTCGAATCCGTTAGCAGAGGTAAACAGACACCTAGAAAAGAGCGGGTATTTGAACCATTTTTGAAATTCCAGTTTTTTTGTTGCTGACTTAGGAAGAAAAAACCGTTTCACGTGATTTCCAGACTGTGCACAACTTGTTACTTGATTTTTCCTCGAAATTTTTGAAAATTTAGTAGGGTTACAGGGTGGCCAATAAATATTGAAACCGTTTTTTGTTTGATCGCTGCTTTTTGCACAAAGGACTGCCACGGATTTTTTTTGTTTATTTTGTTCATTCATGCTCACTTATCATGTGTGTGAAGTTACAGCTCATACTTTTCAGTATTCAGGTAATGGTGGCCCCATCTCCCTACCGTACCGCAATCATTGATTGTGTCAAAAGCGGAATGACAAACTCAGAGATCGTTAAAAAGCTGAAAGTGTCTCGTGTTCTCGTTTTTCGAACTGCACAACGCTATCGGCGTCTCGATACTTCAGATGACATGCAAAGAGGGGATGTCCATTCACCGTCACGACTCCAGAAGCCGTCAAAGCCGTTCGAGAGTAAATCAGACTCACTCCGGAAAGAAGCATGAGAAAGATGTCAAAAGAATACGAAATTAGTCAAGGATCGATAAGTACTATTGTCAAGGACAAGCTGAAGATGATTCCCTACCGTATGCAGAAAGGAGCCTTCCTCAGTCAAAAAAACAAGACATTGTGGATGAAAAAGGCTTGAAAGCTGCTCGCTGGCACGAAAGATGGCTCGCATCTGACGACGCTATTTACCGACGAGAAAATCTTCACTGTGGAGGCGAACAAGAACGGCCGAAACCATCCGATCCTCGCTACTAACTATCAGAGTGCCTGTGAAAAAGAAAAAATTCTGAATAAAACTTCGTCTCCGGCTTCCGTGATGGTTTTTGCCGGAATTACCGCTGACGGCAAAACTCCGCTGATTTTTGTGGATCCTGGAGTCAAAGTGAACCAAGTATACTACAGGGAGTAGATTTTGAAGTTGAGGGTGTTGCCCTGAGCCAATTCTCACAACAAAAACCGATCATGGACCTTCCAGCAGGACGGCGCCCCCGCCCCCGCGCCAAAGGGACTCAACAGTGGTATCGCGCCAATTTTCCGAGTTCATCTCGGCTTCTGATTGGCCTGCTTCCTCGCCCGACCTCAACCCGATGGACTTTGCCGTGTAGATATATCTGACCGAGAAGGTCTCTTCTAAGAACTACCCAAGTATCAAAGCCCTGAAGACCGCGCTCATCAAGAAATGGGACGAAATCGACGACGACTACCTTCGTGCCGTGATCGATGCGTATCCAAAGAGACTGAAGGCCGATATCAAAGCTAAAGGAGGACGTTTTGAAAACTATTCTTGAATTTTGTTTCTATATTGTATGAATAAAATTTGTTCCAAGTTTGGTGGTGTTTGATTGACTTTTGAGAAAATTATAACGTTTCAAACGCGTTTCAATATTTATTGGCCACCCTGTAGTTTAAAAAAAAACGTTAGTTTAAAAAAAAATTGAACGAATCTTTGTCCAGATACTTGTTTGGAATTCTTCCACGCTCATTTTCAATTCAAGTTTTTAGCTAGTTTTATTTTTTCGTGATGTTTTCAAGTTCATATGAAGGAACATAAAAAAAGTATAAGAAAAAGAAACAAAAGCACTTTCAACAAATAAATAAACGGTTATAAGTTCAAATTGAGCTAAAAGACTATTCTCCAATATTTTCCTTTCCAAGCCAGCAATTCTCAGAAAATAAAAACCTGCAGCAAATTCATTGGAACGCTTTTTGATATAATGCGCCCCGAAATCCAAATGTCCCAACTGATCGGAGCCGCCAATCTGAAAAAAAACCTCATGATTAACATCGAAGAATAATCTCACCTGAAACCTGCAGCCATATTTCTGTGACAGGTAAAACCAATCGTAAGCTTGCAAGTTTTGATAACTGAACTCCGTGAACGAAATATCATCATTCAGGCGAGATTTGATAGCCCGCATTCGTAACATTTTACCGAAGGAATTGGATTCGCAGTGCTTTCGATATTCTTTCATTGTCAACTGAAAAAAATGTTCACCTTAAAGACGGACAAAATTCAAATAAAATCTGAGTTTACTAGGTTTTGTCTCACTTCGAAAACTCGCTGTAAGCCGAAAACTCTAAGAAATTAGGAAAAACTTTTCTAGAATAATAAGAACTGAATTCTCTTTTTTTTTAATTTTATAATGATCTTCTAAAATTTTCCAATACTAGTACGCGGAAAATCGAACTTTGCCGATCCACTCATCGTTATTCACAATGATCGGCTTGAGCTTCCCAGGACTCCTTCCGCAAATCGTCTCGCATTTCTCCGTTATTTTCCTCGAATTGTTCACCACATAGTCCGCATCGATGAGAACTCTTTCTCAATTAGCCTAAAAATATAAAACGAATCACTTCCGTCAAATTACCTTCATCTTTTCCACTGGGATCACCGATTTTCGAAGTTGCACCTCCAATGAGGACAATTGGCTGGATTCGATGCTCAGAACAACGTAATAAGTTAACCAGAATAATCAAATTCCCAATATGAAGACTTTCTGCGGTTGGATCGAACCCGGCATAGGCAAAAGGCGGCAAGGATCTGAACGATTCTAAGGTTACTTTTTGAGAAAACTTCAAGCAGGCAAAGTCCAAAGAGTCCTTCATATCTTTTTGAATGTGTTTTTTGTCGGAAAGTGACTACTTAAAACGATAAAAAATAATTAAAAATGAATTTGCAATAGCTGAAATTAGCATAGAACGATTTTTTGTACTCGAAAAAAAAAATTTTTTCAAAAAACTTTTCTTTACCGAAGGCTTTGGAACCCTGCTCATGAACTTGTCTCACTTCAACTCCTCCGTGAACTGATTTCTAATATCCGTTGGATAAGAATTTTCTAGAAGACCCCGGCTATGCAAATCGGAAATATAGTTCGGAAAACTATGAAACGACCTGCAAAAAGACGATGAACGGAAATATCATTTCTACTTCAAAACCTTAAAATGCTGCTAAATCGGCGACATTTCGAAAGCATGAGTTCATAAGCGTTCTGAACACTGAAAAGCAACAATTTAACACATTTTGATTTGCGTAAAACTGCTTTTCAGGGCGGCTAAAAGCGCAAAAACAGACTTACGGCCTAAATTTAGACCGAAAATGTTGTTTTCTGCAATGAGAATGAAGTAAAGTGTTTAAAAACCCTTTGAATATTCCAGCAAGCTTCTATAAATCTGGAAAACTCTAAATAATAGGATTAAATACAAAAATAACTGAAATTTTGGGGAAAATTTTGCGAAATATGTATCGAAGGCCGCGGCCTAATTTTACAAATGCGATTTGGGAATCACGACCACTGCGTTCTTCGGCCGCCTCTTCTTCGTTTTTTATTTTTCGAATGCAATCCGTTTTAAAGTCCCAGCTAAATTGTTCAAAAAAGCAGAATTCCGAGCTGCAACTAACACTATAACAGCAATTTGCTTTGTTAATATGGTGAAACAATCTCAGACGCCTTAAATACAACAGCAAGAACTTCCATAAACTTGAAACCTTTTTCCAACCCAAGAAACTAACATCCTTTAAAAATATTCATTTACGAAAAACGATCATGGGCGAGAACCAAAAAAAGAAACGTTGCAGCAAACTTTACTGAACAAACAAATATAATACGTCACATCAATTAACTTTTCACGGATTGTGGGGGAAGAACAAAAGCAATAAGGAAGAAGCGAAAATAAGATAAATAATACGAAAAATTGAGATTTCATGAGTTGAAAGCACCACGCCTTTATTAGAGGGATCCATGGAAGAAGGGCTAGAAAATATTGCAAGTACTAGTACTGTACACGGCTCAGAGCCCGCCGAGGAGATGATGAGTCGGGCGTCGTCGCTGGGAAAGAATCGGGGTTTCGGAAGCCGGAGAATGGCTCACGGGTCCCAGGATGCTGCGGTCCAAGGCGTTGGGCGTTCGGTCGTTCCGAGTCACTTCCACGCGATCATTGATGGTGCTCAGGAAGCGGCGCCAGTAGGTCTGAAAAATAGGGTTTTCAGTGAGGTTTATTTTTTGTTTTCTTGACTATTAAAATCCAGGAATGTTTAAAGTTTTAAAAGCAAAAATGAAAACAGATTCTTATAAAATATCTAAAAACCCAAGCTCTCAACTTCTAATATGTTCAAAGTGAAGAAAAACAATGATTTTTCAAAAAAGGCTTTTCTAACTTTCAGTAAACTTTCAGTATAACTTTCAATAAATCTTGTCATAATAATGTCCTCTTCATATTTACTTTCTCACCCTTCATACTGATTAAACACACTGAATTCGATACGCGAACCTTCTGTTCGCATTTGGAATGGCTAAATGCGTCGCGGTTCACCTTAAGAGTCTGCCGTAACCCACTACATTCCATAAGTCATTCCGCGGGCGGACCACGGCTTATTAAACTAGTGCGATAAAAAAAAATCTTAGCTTAAGGTTTTTTTTTCTGTTCAATTTTTACTCATGAAACTCGAAAATCGCACCGAATCGAAGGCGAAGAGGGCCATCATGGCGTTCTCACAGTCGGCGGCGTCTTGCGTCGCGGTCCTCATCGTCTCCAGCTTGTGGGCGGGCTGGCCCATCACACAGGGCGCCAAGACGCGGGCCATGTTCCTCGCCGGCATCTTGTTCATGTCGGCCGAAGCGACAACCTTAAAACACAGAATTTTGCTTGAAAATCTTGAAAAGTTCACCTTTTCCCAGTGAACAAACAAATAGGCCATGGTGTCGCGGTGGGGCTGCGGAAGCTCGCAGATCGCCTTGTTCAGGGCACGCATTCCGGCGTCCGGATCCGAAGTGTAGAGCGCGGCGGCGGTGATGAACTCGTCTCGCGAAGTTCTTGGCACCAGGGGGTCCTAAAAGTTGAAGTTCACTTGGGTACAAAATTTTCAATATGATTAAAAATCGGAATATTTTATTTTATCAATTTTCTCTTTGTGGTCGATAAACTTTCAAGTTGCTCGGAAAAATAGCCCCCCAAACAAAGAATGCGTCGTTTCTGGTCTTTTATTTCAGAATTGAAACACCTTTCTTGGTTGATATTAAGACGAAAAGGTTAATGTTTTCCTTTCCTTAAAAAAATCTCGCTTTTCGAGTATCTCAAAAAAATTCACAAACAGCGAGAGCTACATGGTCTCACAATTTTTAAAACTGATCAAAATTCTTTTAAAAAAATTCATGAAAATGATCGAAGCTCAAAAAGAGACCATACACGAAAAAAGAAATGGACGTAACAATTTTTCGTATTTTCAACTCTTATCCGATTCATCCAGCTTTGAATCCATTTTCTAGTTACAGTCTCTAGCATTTCATTTCTCAAACTTTCCAATAAAAAAAACTCTCACCAAGAGCCCATCCAAGAAGCGCTTCAGCGTCTCCGTAATGACTTCGGGGTCTTGCAGATGCAATCTCGGCACACTCCTCGAAGTGCGCAGTTCGTTCAGCAGCATGAGGACCTTGATTCGAATTCTTGTGTTCACTTTTCGCAATGGGATAAATTTACAGCAGTTTTGGATCCAGGCACTCGGTAGAGTCCCTCGACGTGCAGTCCTTTGCGTTCCAGGGCGATGACGCAATGGACAACTGGGAAGGGAATCATGGGTTTGGATTGAGTGCAGAAGTCCTAGAAAATAATGAACATTAAATTAATGGGAAAAATAATGATAACCTGAAGACGGTAAACACGTTTGTTGGTTCGGCCAGCGCTTTTCGGCGTCGCAATGCATTTTTGGCGAGGAATACATGGCAAAGGCAAGCGGCTGGAAAAGGAAGTTTTATGCTTTGTTTAAAATAAATAAATTAAATTCCTAGTTTTTCCTGTGATCAAATTGACAAAAAAAAATTCAAAAAATTTCTCTGGGCGTTAAGGAAGAAAAAAAAGTAAAAAAAAACCCCCCCAGGAAAATTCAATTTGGATCCCTAAAATACGGTTTAGCGGAATATTCGAATTTTGACATTTTTTTCATCTTCTAACGTCAGTTTTGATCAATGAGTAGCTTAGAAAAAAGTGAAAAAAACTCCAAAGTTCAGTAGATATTATTTGCTTCTCCCGTAGTTTCAAAGAAAAAAAAATATATTTTTCAAAAAAGCAAAAATAGAATAAAAAACGAAAAAAATCGGTCTCATTTTAGTTTTAGATCAAAAATTTGCTAAAAAAAAATACAGATAGAAAACAGTTTCAATTCCACAAAAACCAAAAATCAACTCAAACTATTCAATTGGTAACGGAAATTTTGGAAAATTTATTGAATGCGACCAGTTTTTTTGCTGTATTCAAAATTATTAAATCATTTAAGAAATTAGTCACTAGCTCAATTCCTCTCATATAAGAACATTCCTGAGCAAAATAACAACTCTAAAATTCTCCTGTCAATCTGAAAATATTCTATGTTCTCCCAAGTTTCCCCTGTCTAGGTAGAAGTTATCTACACCAATTTCCATTACAATTTTCATTCATCGATTTTCCTCTCATTATTCACGGAAAAACCTACGTAGCGCAGTTCTTGTGGACCTCCTGATGGCAATCTTTGCATCGCAGGGCTTTTCCGGAGAACAGAGTGATAGTTGTGTGGCACTCGTCGCACTTGGTAACGCGCTAAAGAACAAAAAATCCAAAATACAGCAAGGAATATAGGGAAATTACAATTCCAGCATCAACAAAGGCATGGCGGCGGAAAGGAGCGTCGTTGGTGACGTCAGTAGTCCACGAAGGGGCCATCGGAGTTCTCGAGGAGCGCATATCCAGTGTGCTTTTCGTGAACTGATTGTTGAGGCCGTACGCTGGGGTTACTGCTGGCTGAAAATTGAAAAAAATTTGTTTCGATTCTGGACATTAAAGGAAAAACAATTTTTCTCATTGAGGCTTCTGGATAGTGGAAAGTACTGTTGAAAAACCAACTTTCACAAAATAGAGTGACTGAAAATCTCGCAAAACAGTGATTTAAAAAAAAGTCTCCAGCACCTGCTAACTACGAATTTTTTTAAACCATATTTTTTCTTCCTTTTCCCATAGAAAAAAAAATCTACGCAGTACATTTGACAAGAAAAGCTTTCTGTACCTTTTCAAGCCCATTTGAACGTATTTTTTCCTTCCTTAAAAGATCTTCATAAAAGCTGAATTTCCAAAAAAATGATTCAAAAAACAGATCCATTTCAAATTTGTCAAGAAAAAACTATTTGCAATTAAAAAGAACTTGAAAAGCGCTTTAAAAGAATTCTAAGAATCAATTCATTGAAAAATTCTTCAGCTTTTTCATGGCGCTAAACAGAAAAATCATCTTTTCTGGTTTCTTTTTCATCATTCATTATTGATGGACTCTTTTCAACTAATTTTTTCAAGCTGATTGATGGAAAATCTTTGAAAACTTGCTCATGTTCAAATGCGCTAATAAGGCAAAATTTAACGCAATAACTAATTATTTAGCGCTTTCATAGCGCTGAAAAGAAAGTCTTCTTCTGACCTTTCCTTTCTTATTAATTATTGAGCTCTTTTTCAAATTTTGACAGGCTAATTTTTGCAAAATCCACACCTTAACAGCCTCTCATGAGATTTTCTTGAAAAATTCTATCTGAACAGAAATGCTCTGAGTTAGCCTTTCCAATACATCCCCCTTATTTTTGGCCCAATGCTACACCTTAACCGCCTCTCTAGGAAAGTCACTTAGGGAAGTGTATCTGAACGGAATTTATCCGAGCTATTATATCCGCCATTTTTCACCCAATTCCACACCTTGACTGCCGGGACACTGTCGACGCTCATGCTCCTTCGCGTCATACTCCTGTGGACACTTCGCTGGTTGGTTTCGCGGCCGCGGCTGCTCGATGGGACCGCCGAAGCCATGGTGGTGGTCGTGGTGGTCGTAGTCGTCGTGACTTCTTCCTTCAGTTTCCGCGAAGCGTCTCGTGAGCGTTTTGGCGGCGTTCCTTCCACCTAAAAAACTATTCAAATTTCCTTTTTATAGCACTTTTCCCCACTGGCTCTTCCTCAATAGTCGTGGTAACCGTGGCGAGAGCTCGACTTCTGCTTCTTTTGTTGGAAATTCCCGTGGGAACATGTGGATGGGCAGATGAAGATCGGCGATTTTTTAGGTTCGTCGAAGATCTTCTGTACTCTCGGCCATTTCTGAACATATTCTTGGAGTTCGAACTAAAAATAGAGAATAATTTTGTGCCGTAAAAAGCTATCAACTGTTTTAAAAAACCATTTTATTTTCGTAAATTTTCCTTTACTACAAATAACTTTTTTTTACAGAAACACATAGATACAACAGGATTTTTTCAATTTGAACTTGCCCAAATAAATTTTTTTCCTTTTCGATAACTATTCTAATCACCTAAGATGGATCACTTCCTCAATTTCCTCGTCATCGATGCTGTCCCCGGTCTGATCATAATCAATATTCTCGCTGTCTTCTTCTTCTTCCTGAATTAAACCGTGATTATTTTCCACAAAACTTTTTCACAAAACCTCAAGAACAAAATTCGGGTTTCGTTCGGCTAGTCGTTTGGAGTAAGTGCGGACCAAAGGTTCGCGGAGAAAAGCAAAAGTTTCCCGATCCTCCTTTGTCATTGTATCGAAAGCACCATTCTGAACAGAAATGTATCACTTAGAGCACGACGAGAATTCTAAAAATCGATTTTGAATAGTGAAGATTGAAAAATAAAGGAAAAAAATAATATCTTTTTCACTAATGGAAGTAAGAATTGTGACGTCAAACAAAAATTTCTCCCTTTTCGATTTTTTTGAAAAAAATTTCAGATCATTCTACTGAAAAAAAGTCGTTGAATACGAAATAACAATGAAAAACCTCACACAGATAAAAAAAGAAGACTAAAAAAATGTTCCATAAACAAAGAATTCAAGCCCCATTCTTCCGGTGCATGAAAAATTATACTTTGAGAAACTTTAGAAACGTTTGAAACTTATTTGAAAAGAAATTTCAATTTTTTTTTTTTAAATAATCTCAGAAATTGAGAATAAACTTTCAAACCTTCATCGCGTCTTTCAACTGACGCTCCCGAGTTTCATAAACGTTGAGGTCCAATTTGAACGCTTTGTTTTCCTCCATTAGCAATCGCATATGCGTTCGCATCTCTTTTATTTCCATCTCCAATGCTGTGCACTTCTTCTTCGTTTCGCTACAAAAACCATCCTTTTATTAACTACTTCACCAAACAAACTCTAAAAGCTTTTCTGTCCGAAGAAGCTCCTCATTCGCTCCTATTTTGCCTTCCTCGGCGTGTTTCCATAGCTGCCGAACACGCTCGAGTTCATCAATCAATTGAAAAACACCTTCAAAAATAAAATTAAAAAACAAGACGACCACAATGAAACCTAAGTCGGCCAGATCAAGCCGCGGTTGTTGTGATTTTATTAACATTTTAAATAGATCCCTCGAAGCTTCCATATTTATCTGGGTTGTGGGTGTTTGCTTCGCCATAGCGAACACCTAAAATCAAGTCATTAGTCGAAACATTATTTCAATCTTTGAAAAGCATCTAGGCCACCTTTATAATGCTTTATATGGCCTAAAGAAATTCATTACGAGAAGGTGGTACAGAGCTCCAAGCTAGACCTCGAAAGAAGGCCGTTTCTATCACTCGTTTTAAGAAAATATGAAACGATTAAACAATTGTGATATATGGATAGTCAAAAAAATTTTAGGAGTGATTCTACCGAAGAAATCGCATAAAAATAGTTCATTCACCACTGTCCTTAGACGAAAGCTGATCAGAATCATAAAATAAAGAAAAAACCACTGTAACAACTTGCTAGGGTAATTGAAAGCCTGAATTTTTTTCAGGCTTCCAATAATGCTTTGAAGGAAAAGTCCGATTTCATATGGTCTTTCGATGAAGACCCGTGTATTTGTCAAAGTAGAAAATTTTGCGCCACTCAACATATCTTTTTTTTGAACTATTTCTACGAGTAACCAAACATCTAATGAGACAGACCAACAAGGCGAAAAGAGACGATAGAAATGAGACTGTAAGCGAATTTAAAAGCAGAATTCGTTATGTAGAAAAGGGAAAAATTCAAAATATTTTCATTCGCGCGTCAGAGCCGTGACGCGACCGCGTTGCGCTCGACAATCTTCAGTTAGCCACTCTGGCATGTTCAAAGACCACTTTTATACATTGGTAATATCATTTGAAGCCGAACTATTGAAGAAATAAACCAATCCGGACACTCTATTTCACTCCATTTCGCGAAACTCGCAAATTCAATCCAAACTCTTTTCAAAAAAATCATATTTATATTAAAAAGCAAATGTAAATTATTTTCAGCGATGAGACAATACGAATTTTTTTAAAACACGGCAATTTTAATTGCGACGACTTCACTTATCATCATAACGTTCCTCATCTTCCACTCTTCGACTTATAATCTTCACACATTGTTTTAGATCCTGCTGGACAACTTTTTATTTACATTAAATGTTTGAAAATAAAATGAACAACATTTATTGTAGCATAACAATTCCGACGATTCGTCGCCGTACAGAAAAAAAAGGTTAATTAATTACGAGCAAGGAAGTCGTGGTACCGTTGGTAGGGAGACTTCTCCAAGGCTTCCTCCTTCCAGAGGTCGGGGGTAAGGTAGGAGTAGGTCCGTTGGAGGGCAGCGTAGGTGGCCTTCGCGAAGTTACCAAGGGTGGCGGTCTGTCCGGTGGCAGAGGTGTAGCAATCCTCGATACCGGCCATTTGCAAAAGCTTCTTGGGGACAGGAGCGGACACAATACCGGTACCACGGGGGGCAGGGATCAATCGGACCATGACGGAAGCGCACTTTCCAGTGACTTTGCAGGGAACGGTGTGAGGCTCTCCGAGCTTGTTGCCCCAGTATCCTCGTCGGACAGGGATGACGGCAAGCTTGGCGGCAACGATGGCTCCGCGAATGGCGGTGGCGACTTCCTTGGAGCACTTCACTCCAAGACCGACGTGGCCATTGTGGTCACCGATGGCGACGAAAGCCTTGAAACGGGTACGCTGACCGGCGCTGAAAAACCAGTGGATAAAAGATCGATCAATTTCTACCAGTTTTATTAAAATCAAAAATTTTTCCTGTCAATTTTTAAATGAAGTTGGACTGAGCCAGGCTATAAATGAAGAAAAAAAAATTCGCATCACAAATTGTTTGAGATAATAAACTCCAAAAATTTTTATTATAATTTTTTTCAGGAAAAAAATACTAGAAAAATATGAAGGAAAAAAAGTAATCGAGATATAAATTCTTGTCACAGTAATTATATCATTCAGATGAGGCAAAAATATATTTTTTTTTTAGGTTGAAGAATAAGAAAAGTAGTTAACAAAAAAAATCGCACTTTTCTTATAACTTATTGACTTGTTCTTATTCCTACCCAAAAAATTGCTCTTCAAATACTACTTTTAATAATTTTTTCATCAAAAATCTCGAAATTTTTGGCGTATTCATAGGACAAACGGAACATGTTTCAAAACGCAAAAGCGTTCATCGGCGCGCCAAAGTGATCCAAAACAGTACTAATTTTTGTTTTAGAGCAATTTTCTTGCGTTTCGAAACAATTTCGTTCTGTTCAACGAACACGCCGTTTAATAAAAAGTAAACAAAAATCCCTTCAGATGGCGAAGTTTCAATTCGAATAAAAGGTTAAAAAATATAATAAATTCATACGTGGTCTGCTTCTGGACGGGAGAGATCTTCAAGACTTCGTCCTTGAGGTTCGAGCACAAAGTGTCGATTATCTCGAACTCCTGTGAAAAAAAATTCGAAATAAAAAATGAAGAGAAAAAAACCTTGATGGGAAGAGAGTTGAGATAGATCTCCTCAAGAGTGGTGATCTTGCGGTCCTTGACGAGACGTCCGAGCTTGGTCACTGGGGTCCATTCGGACTCCTTCTCACCTCCACGTCCAGGTCTAAAAAAATAGTGGGTCACGAAAGATTAAGAAACTCCTTTTTTTTAGACGTTTGCATTATAGAAAGATTTTTTTCCATCGAGAAAATTTAAAATTCGTTCTTTCTAACAATAATAAACGGAATTATGTTCCAACTAGTATTTAAGATTTTTGAATAGTGTATATTTAAAAAATGACATTTATTATGAAGTTTTAGAAGTTGAGTCTCAAGATCCTTATTTAAAAAAAAAACTGAACTATTCATATGAAAAATACCTTCCACCGCGTCCACCGCGGCCACCACGACCTCCACGGCCACCACGGCCGCCACGTTCGCCTCCACGGCCAGCACCGCCGCGTCCGCGTTCGCTACCGAATCCACCACGGAATCCTCCTCTATCAGCCATTTTGTGTACCTCAAGTACTAAAAATTCGTTATTTCAACGATAAACAGAACCAATCGAACAATGAAAAGCGATGAATAAGCTTTCCCATCGTAAAAAAAAATCGACGACAGAAATTTTGAGACAAAAATTAAAGAGAAACATAACAAAATATGGCTGAGAAAAAACTTATATCTTCTAATTTTATTATCTTAATATAAAAATCGAGCGTTTTAATCATTAAAATTAGAAAAAAATACAACAAAAAAATTTGGGGGATGAATGCAGGGCGCCTGAGGGTACCGTATGCAGAAGGCATGCGGCGAGTGACAGCGGCCGCGCGGCCGCCTGTGCCTTTAATAGCAGACCTCGAAAATTGGCTTTCTCTGCGATTTTCATTCAAAAAAAGAGAAAAATAATAGAAATCATGTATTTATGGATAGAAAATAAGATTTTTTAAAAAGTTTTTCCAGTGATCACTCAAATCACAAACTTTCCACAGAAATAATTTATTCATCGACCATTGCCATAATAGTTTGGATGGCTATTATAATAATTATTGTAAAGCTGTGCCCAATTGTAAAACTGCGTTTTCTGAGATTTATCTCCAAGTGGCTGGTTCAAAGGCAATCCAATCTCGTCGTCGACAGTGACTGGACGAGTCGAGGCCTGTTCTATTCCGACGAAGTTGGCTCCGGCTTGCGCAGGAGTGTCACCAATCTTCGTGTCGTTGTCAAAGAACAGGATTTTCAACACCGGTTGCGGCTAGAAAAATTTTTCAGAATGTTATAATTTAAAGTAACGAACATTGACAGCGAGAGCCGACTTATAGATCTGGAACCGGCGTTTTCTTTGCGCCAAGGCTCGTAAATACTGAGTATATGTCGTGTGTTGAAGTTGTTTGAATTGCAAGTGCTCGTTGTAGGATAGGGCATCAATTAGTACAAAAAGAAGAAGCACAGTGATTAGGTGGCGCATCGAAAACGTCAAATGATGGTGTTTGCGACCATGAAACTCGTTCTGGAGGGTCGGTGTAAACTGCCATGGCAAAATCTTCTCCCTATCCCAGGTTGACTTAATCTTTCATTCAAGTTAATTGAGAAAAAGATGGACAGTTCTCTGAATATGAGAGATGATTGGCTTAGGTTACTCTTTTTTTTTCCTGATGTGGAAAAAAAAAGGTTTAAAATTGAAGGTTTGAATTTTTAATCATCATTTAAACATAGGTGAATCGAGAAGGGGTATCGCGAGACCCTTTGAGGTATATCGCAGGCCCTGAAGTCTCAAGCTCAAGAAGAAGAAAATGTTCCCTGGTGAGATTCGAAGTCTCTCCTAATAAAAGTAACACTTCCTCTGAAAGATATATCTTTAAATTAAACTTCGCGTAACAAAGAACATTATAACATTCTTATGAAAAAAAAATGTGGGATAAGCGTACATGGAGGCTGAGATTGAGGATGATCCTTCTACCAAAAGCACTCTAACGAATTGGGCACATGATGATCCTTTTGTAGCCGAAAATTCGGGATTATATTCGAAAATCCGCTTATCGGCTGACTTTTAATACCACTACTCTCATCGAAAAGGAGTTACGCCTTCCTTATTTATCATTTATCTGGATCGGCTTTTCCTTCTCCAGCTTCAGATCCTTGAATTTCTTGTTTGGTTTTTCAGCTCTAGCTTCAATTGAAGAAATTTTAGTATTCTTATACATGATTAAACTTTTGCTCGCAATTGCTTGACGTTGAAATTTTCAGACTGGGTAGATGTTTCCAACATTTCTCGTCTTGCTGTTCTTCAGCACAGCCTGGTGTCAAACCAGCGAATCGCCTCCGTCTTCAACTTCTTCTGAAAATCTGTCAACCCCAAAAGTTAACCCTCTACAGCTCGCCAATTCAAGCAGTGGCCTCTATGATTCACAAGGTTTTTTCTTCGAATATAGAAAAAAAACGATGAGTTCAGGAAGAATTCGGCTAAAACTTGGTCATATCGGTGCTATGAACGCTCTTCGGAACGACGTAAAAATCCTGGAAATTTCTCACAATTCTCTTCGAGCTGAAGGCATCCTCGGCGACGATTTCGATGTGGAGTTAGTCAAAATATAAGCTAAATCAATTAGAAAAACAAAATTCAAGCATTACCTCTCAAAACGGCTGCGGAGAATCTTATGAAGGAGTGGCGGTGGCTGCCGACATGTACCATTTGCAGAAAGTTAGGGCTTTTATTGGACCTTATTGTAATGCCGGTCAGTTCTAATTGGACAGAGTTAATAAAAAATGGAGGGAAATTCAGAAATGGACGCTGTGGCAAGAATGGCTGCATTTTGGAACATTCCAATCATCGGCTACATGGCGGCTTCCAACGCGTTGGCTGATAAAAATGCCTATCCGACTTTGGCGAGAATTTCGGTGTGCCTGTTATTTTTGTACTGTTCAATAGTAGAAAACTTTCATAGAAAGAACGTTTTAGGAAAAAAGCTACGACTAATTTTTTTTTTGTAGACCATTGAAGATCTAACAGCCCAACAACGGGCTCAAAAATAGGAAATTTTCAAGAATATGCAAGTTTTGAATGGTGTTAGTATATAGTAAGAATATAGTTCAAGCAGTTTAAGGTTTTATATTTCACAAACTGAAGAAACATTCGAGTTACTCATCATTAAATCCTTCCAGAGTTGTTTACCAAGTCTTAGAACGAATGAAAAAGTATCAGGCCATACGTCTCGATCACTTCTTCAACGTCTGGGCTTATTTTGGATCTTTTGAAAATAATCTAAATCCAACTTATCTGCAGGGAAAACAAGGATGAGAGTTACTTTCATCATATTTCTAGAAGTATTTAGCTTTTCATTGTGAAAACCAGGCATTGAGGCATTCTTGAAGCCTATAAAATCGAGAAAGAACGAAATTTCGATAAAATAGGTTTTGTAGATGAGAAGTACGAACTCGATAGCCGAAGCGACTTGCGCGCTTCTTGCCCACTACGGCTGGTACAAAGTTGCCATCGTAACCAACAGCGGAAACTTGGCTTACGATAGAGTTTACGCTTTCGAAGAAGTTTTCCATCTTCGTGGGATAACTGTGGTGAAGAAGGTTTCAAGAATCAAAAAGAGTTCCATAAAAATTGATAACCAGGTGATGTTTGACGAGTTTGCTGACAAGAAATCGATGATCAACTCCGGACTGCTGAACGAGTTGAAGAACTCGGCTAGAAGTTGGAATTTCAACAAAAATTCAAAAATCCAACATTTAAGTCATCATCTGCTTGTTCTCGAACACTAAAGAAACTTCGCGGGAGTTTCTGACTGCTGCAAATGAACAAGGAATGAGTGTCAATGAGTTCGCCTACGTTTTCCCATGGCTGCAGGTTATTAAATATTTGAAAATGAGTGTGTACAATTAAAAATTCGAGGTCCAGGATGGAGGAAAGGACGTGAGTCCATGGAGCGGTGCCGAGGGCGAAATGATGCAAAAAGTCAAGGATCAATACGCGAATTCAATTATAGTGAGTTCCGAAGAGAAAGTCGGAATGGTGAATAATGGCCGCTGAAAGGGAGAGGCTCAAAAAAGGAGCCTTTGTCACCCTAAAAGAAACATTTCTATGAAGCTTTTTTCCACCCTTTCCGGATTAGCCTATGTCTGAAATCAACAGCATGAAAAAACTAAATAATTTCTTGAAGTTGAAAGTCCGGTTTTTCAGTTTTTCAAACCCAAATTTTCAGGTCAAATTAAGAATAACGACTGGTGTGAGAGCTGTTATGCAATAAGCCGAAAAAAATCTAATTTCTTTAAAATTAATATTTAAAATCTCTGACCGTTTTTCCTGAACTAAAATTTCAGATTGACGACGTCAACAGCTTCGACAACACAATCATTGCACCATTTATTGAACGAATCAAGGGCGTCGGACTTACTGAAGCCGATGTCGATATTGTTAGTTACTTTTCTAAAGATAGACATTTAAGGAAACTTGTTGATCCTGTATAAAATAAAATATTTATCAAAAATCTACATTCAGGCCAACATTTACGGTTACCTGTACCTTTTCGACGCCCTGAAGCTGTACGCCCTGGCCGCCAGGGCGGTATTGAACGAAACTGGCGTCCCCGAAAACTTACTCAATGGCCGGATGATGTGGAACAGCATGCGGCGGATGCAGTTCGAAGGTATTCGCAAAAAATTAACTCAAAAAAAAACTATTTTTCAGGAATGTTGGGCTCCAGTGGAATTTCTTCTGGCCAAATTTTGATGGACGACAGGGCTGAAAGGGCGCCTGTTTATCGCGGATTTTTCGTCTCTCCAAACTCGGACACGGTCATGCCCATGGTGGACATGCAGCCGACGTTGATCGAGGGTTGCAACGGACTCGCCAACAAATCGGGCTGTTATTCCATTGTCGTGACCGACATTCTGCGAGACTTCTGGCCGTCTACTGACAGGAAAATGCCGAAGGTTTTGAGAAATAGCGTTATAGTCTGTCGAGAAGTCTAGAGAGATTTTTCATATCCCTGAAAATATGCCAGTAGCTTCTTATGGTCCTCACTCCAAAAAAAAAAAACATTTTTCGGCTTTTTGGTCACTCCTGTTATGAAGCTCGATTTTGCCTATAGAAATGCTTCTTCGTTTAGATTTCATAACAATCATCAGCTAGCATGTCCCCTTTAGGGGCCACTAAATGAAACCCCTTTAGGGACCACTTTTTGTTTTTGGAAAAAATATCAGACTTTTCACGCGATTACTAGGTCTTATGTAATCGACTGGCTTAGAAACAGTTGAAATATGAAAAATAGGGGCTGGCAAAATGGTTCCTAGAGGGGACCCTCCAAGCGCTCCTAAGGTTGCCCCTATAAGGATCACTCTAAGCTCCTAAGGTAGTCCATATTTTTGCCGTGAATATTATTCCTATTTCTAGGACGAGCCCGACTGTGGATTCCGCAACGAAAAATGTGATTATACGCTGCTGATAATCGGTGTGGCTTTGGTCGTTCTTTTTTTCATCGCCTTTGTTATTGCCTACATTGGCAGAAAAATGTGGTAAGATTCTAGAAATATCAGAAACCTCCTGAAACTTTCATTGAAGTGAAAACGCAGCCTTGGACAAGCTTCCATTCCGAATCTTCCGAGACGACGTTCAATTTATCGACGAGGAGCAGTTGAAAAGCATGGTTTTTTAAAATTTCCACACGGTTTTGTCCATGAAAAAGTTTTTTAGCTGTCCCTTGGAAGTTCGAGGACCAAAATGAGCAACATGAACTACGGGTCAAGGAACCATGCGATTGTTGGAACCAATACTCATGCCATCTATCACAAGTACTGAAATAAAAAAAAGCTGAAAAGGCTATTTCAAAAAACTTTAGATACAATCAACGACGGCCGATCGTGTTCAATCGTGTTGATAAAACCTTGTTGCAACTGGTGAGATTAAAGAAAAATATGGCCGCATGTAGAATGGCTCGAAGGTAGGGACCGCAAAGCCACGCCCCTTTTCGCGATAGAAAAAGTGGCTTTTTTTTGGTTTTCAACTTTCATTTTGTTGTAGTTGTAAAATATGTGGAACTGGCGAATAAAATTTGACACACATGTACAGAAAAAAGCTTCCTCTTTCGTTTAAAAAAATATTTCACGCTTTTTTTGATGCGTTCTCGCGGAATGTCGTACAAAAAAACGTGAATGGAACTAAAAAAATTTTTGTCGTTTTTTTGCTTTTTTTCATGTGTTTTTTTAGGTCGAACGCACTCTTTCTTTTTTTAAAATAATGATTTTGATTCAAGTAACGGTAATTTTAAAACAATAAAATAAAAAAATTCGTCTTTGCCAAAAAAATTTTAGGGAGCGCCGAAAGTCATAATTCAAAAATATCGTTAATAAGCGAATATAATCGAGTTTTTTTGTTTTTTTCAAAAATTTAGACCATGGTCTTACTTAAATTTTTTTCTCCACAGCACCTGTGCTTGAAAAAAAGTTGTTTAATACGCAAAAAAATGCTCTTGAAACTAGAGAAAAAAATTAGCGGCGTTTATCACACAGAAAGCGGTCGAACGCAGGTTTTTTTCAAACGATTATATACATTTATTAGTAAAAAAATCTTTCAATTAAAAAGAATAAAATAAAAAAATTCGTCTTTGCCAAAAAAATTTACGGGGCCGTTTTTAATGCAGCGATCGTTAAACGAGGCAAAAAGCACTAAAAAAACAGTTTTTTCGAAGTGAATTTCCACGAAACGTTTGAGTAAAGATTTGCGAACATATTCTGATAAAAAAATAGCTAAATTACTTCAAGTTTTTTTATTTTTTTGAAATAGGCAATCTGTGCTATTCAAACGGCTCAAGGGTATGGGGGATGGAAGCTCCCCGCGTTGGACCTAACAGCTTGGCGCAACGCGTGCGCTCCGATTTTACATTTTGAGGTCGCGAGTTCGATGCCCGCAAGCGCCAGTTTTTTTGTTTTCTGGAAAAATACCGACTTTTTTTCGGCAAACTAGCTGATTAGCATCATTTCAGCACTCTATTATGATTTGTTACATCATAATAGACCAGTATCAAAACTTGTTCTAGAAGAAAAAAATCGAGAAAAAAATGTCAAAAATGGAAATACCAAATTTTCAGTACTAAAAACATGGTGCGCGGCGCGCCACCTTTTCCGTCATAACTTTTTTCATCCTCAATCTTTTTTGAAAAACTAAACGGTTCTGAGTTTTGAATCGAAACAGCTATCGAACCATACAAAGCTCAATGCTGAAAAAATTTTTTTGAAAATTCGTCTGCGGTCCCTAAGGCTCGAAGGGTCGCGGTTTTAGTCAATAAAAATTAATGGCACTGAAAAGTAATTTGTGTTCGGGAAAAGCTTCAAAGTAACCGCGAGTCATTCTCCGTGCGTCCATAAGAAATATAGCTTCAAAAATTGAAGAAATAAATACTTTAGATGAAAACCGCCGTTCATGACAATATCAATCCGTTCTTGGGAATGGTTTGGAACGAGAAAGAAGAGATGCTCTTGGTTTGGAAGTTTTGTTCAAGGTGGGGACTTTGGGGTTTCAAGTAGAAGTATTTTTGAATAAATTTGGAGCCGGATATCAACTTTTCAGGGTTGTATGAAGCTATTTTGTAGCTTAATTTAGGTAAATTGAAATATGGTTGGTTTTTTTTAACTGATATAGTCCGTTCACCGCGACTTGACAGTTTTCGCATGTCTGCGTCTCTCTGCTCCCTCACCGACGAGGTCAGAGAAACATGGAAATATCACGTAAACATTAGAGAGACGTCGAGAGATAAAGAGAGCGCAGAGAATTCCCGCCTTTTTAAGTCGCGAAAAGCGGACTGTAAGACCATTTTAGGGTTTTTTATTCATAAGTTTTGTATACGGAGGGAATTTTTAGAACTCTAATATTTTGAAAGCTCAATTTAATTGATTACTTTTCTGAACTTCTTTTCAAAGAACAAAGATTATCAATAGCCTCATTAAAAACTAACAGACCTTCATTTTAAGAAAGAAGAGTTTATTTATTTTTTATGCTGAACACATTAAAAACTTTTTCAAGGCTTTCAGAAGACCAGAAATTCCTAAAAAACCCTTCAAACAGTTCTTGAAACAATAACAACCTCAAACCCTTCAGAGGAACCCTCCAAGACGTTGTCTACAACGAGAACATCGCCCTGGACTCCAAGTTCCACGGCGCCTTCGTCCGAGACATTCTATCGGGTCTTGAATATCTTCATGCTTCCCAAATCGGCTACCACGGTTCTCTGACCCCTTGGGCTTGTCTCATTGACCGTAATTGGATGATCAAGTTGACTGATTATGGTAGAGAAAACAAGAGACGAGATATGAGAAACCTGAATCGCTAGGTATCGCCGACCCCCTGGAACGTTGGGAAAAGCAACAGACAATCACTAGGGATGCCCTCCAATCCGAAGATGATCGCTCCCAATCGCTCCAGGCCACCAGTTTGAAAAACTCAGAAATTATAAGAAATGACAACGAGATTGTTTAGGCGCTCTTTATGACGCTCCCGAGCTGCTCAAAAATCGAGAGAAAAATCGACTGAGACGTGTGGATCAAGACTGGGCTCGGCAAACTCAAGTAAAACTTTTGACCGCATTTGGAATGGCTCAATATGTCGCGGTTTCTTTAAAGAGCTTCCCAGGCTGAAATAGGCCAACTAGCGCAAGTAGGTTTAAGTCGGATTCCAAGTTACTGCTTCGTATTGAGTCAATTTTTAGGCCTTTGAAAAGTTTTTTTAGTTATTGGGCACTGTCGCCTGTCTGCGCTCTCTTGTTCTCTCTACATCCCTTTCGAGGAAATATGAAGAGAGTGCAGACAGTCAGAATTTTAACTTTGAGCTTGTGATAAATGAAGTGATCTTTCTCAGACCCGACGACAACTCGGTGACATTTACGCCTTCGGAATGATCATGTATGAAATCGTGTTCCGTTCCCTGCCTTATCCTGAAGGGACCAACATTTCTGGTTAGTTTTTCGGCATATTTCAGGCCCAATTTTAGACTCGTCTATTTCAAAAAATTTGGGAAAAAGTTACTTAGAAACAAGTATTTGAAAAAAACCACAGAAAAAAAGATTGACTATCAAAAAGCGTTCCAGAAGTGATCGAAGCGATCAAAGACGGTAGCAGGACAGTGAAACCATCGATTCCGACGAACAAAGTGCTGAACATGGACCTGACGGCGTTGATCAGCGATTGCTGGCATTCGACCCCCGAGATGAGGCCGTCTTTGAGAAGGATCAAGCTTAATATCGACAGCTACTTGAATGTGTATTTATCCCTTTGAAAATCCCCGGAAAAAGTCTCGTTTTCTTCTAGGAAAGGCTCTCTGGTGGACCAGATGATGAGGATGATGGAACAATATGCGAATAACCTCGAGAAACTCGTCGCCGAACGAACTGGAATGTTAGAGGAGGCCAATGTCCGAGCCGATAAGCTCCTCAGCCAGCTTTTGCCTGCGTAAGATTAACCGATAGAAAACATATAATCTTTTTCTTCAGTTACGTCGCAAATGAACTGAAATTAGGTAGACCGGTTCCGCCAAAGACCTTCACCTCAGCGACGGTTTTGTTCAGGTAGGCTTGATTTAAAGAGACGACAGAGAAGGAGGGGGTTCTATCACTTCTCTGGCGTCTCTTCCGTTTTTTTTAAAGAAGAAACTAAAATTCCTCAGAAAAAAGACTACAGAGTGTTCTGTTAAAAACAAGCCTTCTTTGGGTCTCAAAAAGGAAAAAAAGCTAAATTTAGTCTTCTTCAAAAAAATCGGCAGAAAAATGCTATTTTTGATATATTTACGGGTAAACTTTGAAAGTCTTGAAACATTGATGGTATTTTCTAACTTTTCAGAACTTTTTTTCTATCTTGATTCACGGCGTTTTTGCTAGTAAGAATTTCGGATCATTTTCAATTTCGCGAAAATTACTTTGAACACGGCACGTGCGAGAGCGCCGCAGTGCATGCACACGACACACTACACTTTACGGAAAAAATATGGGCGTTTTTTTTTTGTTTGACGACGCCCTGCGCCGAGATATTAATTATTTGAAAAAAAAGGCAAAGAAAAGCGAACGAAATGCAAGTATAATTACAAAAAAACCTTATTTATTTCCTGATTTTCTAACTTTCTATACTTCTTTTCATAATAATGATGACAAGTATTCATTCAGTTCACAAGAAAAAAACTGTTCCTGAGAAATCAACAAATGAGAAATTACACAAGAACTTTGTTCCTAGCTGAAACCTTCAGCGACATCGTCGGCTTCACGGAAATGTGCCAAAACGCTACGCCAGTCGAAGTGGTGACGGTGCTGAACGGCGTCTTCGACGGCTTCGACCAGTTCATCGCCAGAAACGACGCCTACAAGGTCGAGACGATCGGCGACGCCTACATGGTCGTCTCCGGGGTTCCCGAAGAGAACGGCCATCGACACATCAACGAGATTGCGAGGATCGCCATCGATGTTCACAAAGTAGAGGAGGATTTATAGCTTTTATAATTGATTTACATGTTTTCAGTTCCTCTCTGATTATCAAGTGCCGCATCAGAAGAATCTCCGGGTGCAGTGTCGTCTTGGTTTCCATACAGGTAGAGTTTTTACGAGATAATACGAGAATGATGAATATTGAAGAGGAAAAGATCAAAAAAGAACAAATTATTAGGGTTCAAGGCTTCCAAATTAATATTTTAAAAATCAGATGGACTCATGGATTCTGAAACTTTAGATAAGCGTACTTTTTCGAGTTTTTTCAGGTATAACTATTTTTTAACGTTCAGTAACTTGGCTACAGAAAAAAAAATATTGCAAAAAAAGGAATTATTTTATTTTTCACGTTCATTTTTTCACGATTGTCCAGAAATAGGTCCTGAGTTGATTTCTGAAGTTCTTACTGTAGTTTTTGAAATTTTTGTGATAAGTTAACAGCATAAATATTTTGCACAAGCACTTGAAAAATGATAATTTAGGAGAAAATCCAAAAAAAAAAACTTTTTCAGGCCCAGTAGCTGCGGCGGTCGTTGGCTTGAACGCACCGAGATACTGTCTTTTTGGTGATACGGTAAGATTTTTTTAATCCGAAAAAAGGAATCTCCTACACGGATGAACAAATTTTGAGTGAAGATGAAGACGAGTGAAATTAAATTTGATATATTTTTTTTTTGCAAATTTACAAACTTAGGAGTTATAAAATGATTCTTTTCCCATTAAATATTCTTTTTCTATTTTAAAAGCTTATTTCTAGGTGAACATGTCGTCAAGGATGGAAAGCAACGGAGAAGCCGGAAAAACACAAATTTCTGAAGCCGCGAATCGCTTGTTATTGGACGAATATCCGGATTATATCACTGAAGAACGCGGAGAAATCCCCATCAAGGTGGGATATCTAGATTTTTTACTTATCGATGACTCAACATAAACTTATGAGCTTTTCGTTGGACCTGAAACACTCTGACTTGTCTGCGCTCTCTTTTCTTTCACTCGAGAGGTTTTAGAAAGAGGAACAAAGCACGTAAACACGAGAGCTTCATTGAGAAATGTCTTTTTCAGTATTTTTGAGGGAACTTCAAGGAATTTGCTTTGATTTGAACTTGGAGAACAAAACGAAAAAAAAAAATTGATGGCTCATTTTTTTTCCCAAGCATGGCATTCCTAATGGGGTGAGGGAAGAGCGAGGCGTCAAAGTTTCTGAATTCACAAAAAAAGTAAGTGCGCGCTCCGGATAAAATTACGATCGCCTTTGGCTGCACACTTCAGATTTGAATTTTCGCGCCAGTTTTTTTTTTTGACCTCGCATGCTGAGCAGGGTAACCCCGCCGTGCTAACACGGGGTCTCAGCGGGTGCCCCCGTATAAAACCCGTAAAAGCCCAGCTGATAGAACTTTTGGCAATTTTTAGCCCAACTGAGACCCCGCTTTAGCACAGCTGGGTTACATATTTTTCTTACACCCGTTGTTCCCCCGTTTTAGCCCAACTGAGACTAAAATAACCTCAGAAATACGGGTTTAATACACCCGTTGAGACACCTGATCAGCATGCGAGACGTCTCCCCAACCCGTTTGGGAACGCCGTGCCAAGCAAGCTGTGAATGGACTATCCAAACCGAACAAGTCTCTTTTTCCCAGGAAAAAATAACAGAACTCGATGTTCAAAACTCGAAAAAGCCTCTTTTTTTTTCAGGGAAAAGGAATGTGCAAGACATATTGGCTGATCGGGGCAAAAAACGACGTGGCGAACAACTCCTACAGAGCCCCGACGACCAAGGCGTCCGGCAGCGGTGGATTTGGCGAAATGATCTCCAAAGACACTGGAAAATTGTCCCGGAACTCAACTGGATATGGTCGTGCTTGAGTCTTTGTACCCTCTTTGATTAATTTTGAGAAAATTGAAAAGATCGCCATTTTTGTGATCATAAGCTTTCTGAACAGTTTGAAAAATCTTTTTGCGATAATTTACAACAAGTTGCCCTGATTTTGAACCAGTGAATTGAAATGTTACACTTTTCATTCATTTATTTTTGTGCAATAAACTTATTTTTCGAGCAATTCTTACTGAAAAAGGAAGTATCTGCCAATTAAATATAAGGGTCCTGACACGATGAAGAGAAATAAAATTCCTACTGCCTTTTTTATTCTTCGAAGAAGATTCTGAACCATTTTCCATGAAAATAATTTATTCAATAATATAAAAGTTGAGAAAATCTGAATTTGTACAATTTTTCCTTCATTTCAACCATATCACTGCTGTCCGGAGTTGGCCTGCTGAGCCGCCCAGTAGTTCTGGAGGATCTTCAGAGCTTCATTGGCGTCAAAGAGGTTCGGCGCCGGAATGGTCACTTGAGGGACGAACATTGGGAGGATCGGCGAAGCGGCGAAGGCGTTGGGAAAGGCGGCGAGCGATTGGCACAGCGCCAATTGGAATGGATTCAGACCGGCGATGTTTGGTGCGGGGAACTGATTCATTTGAGATGTGGACGGGCCATTGGAGTTGGACATGGAGGAGCGGAGAAGCTCTTGAACTGATAAGGGAGAAGCCTTGGTTCCTTTGGAGCTGGACTTTGACTTGTGTGGTGGTGGGTCCTGTGAAAACTTCCTTTTAATGTTTAGAAGAATCTTTGAAAATTCTCCTTGTCTTAAAGCCTTTAGAGTGAAGGTTTGAAAACCAGATCCAAAATTATTCAAAAGCGGCACCAAACGTTTTTTTAGGAATGGCCTCTGATCGATTACTGTAGCTAGATCTCTTCAAAGTCCAGCCTTTTTTTTAGAAGATCTCAAATATTTTTTAAAAATCATGAGAACAACTGGATACGCTCTCATTTCAATACCACCTTGCTCTATGTTGAGAAAGCCTTGAGAACGACATTTTCGAACAAATGCGACGAATTTTAAACTTTTCAATTAAAACAAAACCTACATCGAGAGCCAATTCCGATGCAATGACTCTGTCCCGAATTTCTTCAATGAGAGCTCGATTATCGTTGGTGATTTGGAGGAAAACGTTCATGTTCTTCTCATCTGTAAAGTAAGATTTTCAAGCCTTGTAAGTTATATGAAGCCAACTCTGAAAAAAAAATTCAATAAATATCAAGTTAGAAGCCCATACGCGCACTTGAAATGACTGAAATATGCGCCGGACCTTAAACGACTTGCGCGGAGTTTAATATGCTTCTGTGAAACCCCGCGCTTCGTGCCAATAAACGCGAATTTTTGAAAAAAAAAAGGAAAAAAAAACGATTACGAACCCTTGGAGGAGCCTTGGTTGTCGAGCGACATTTTTCCGATCAAAATGAAGTTTTTGTGGGTGTTCCAGGTAACTACTAACTATGCGACCTCGAACACGGGTTCCCATAATATGGTTTGACAACTTCTAACTATGCGCTTGATTAATTAGAGCGATAAAAATTTGCAAGGTCGAACCCGATTTCGAACCGTGGCGCTAGGAAAAACGAGAAAAGAAAGAGTTAGGTGATACGACCCAGATTAATAGGTAATCTAACAAGTCTTGGTTGTTCAAATTGATAAGTTGGTCCGGAAGAAGTCTACAAAGCCTCCGGTATTTGTACAGTTTGCCTCACGTAAAATGACAAGAGATTTATCATTGAGGCGCGCTTTTTCACACCTTTTTGATTCTTTTTTTTTCTTTTAACTTCCTGGACATTGTGTGTCCCCTCTAACCATGTTAGAGCCGGGCTTAAAAAATGGCCGTGGGACCGAGAGGCTGACGGGCCGGCCATCGCACAAGCCTCCGGACTTTTCTGAGCGATTCTAAGGATCACTTAAGAATGCTGGCGCTAGTAAAAGTGGTCACTAGAAATGCCTCGGAACGTCCGTTTGGCGTTTCAAATGTCCAAGTTTTTCCTTTTTTGTCGGAGTTTTTCATGGCCTTTTCGAAGTGATTCCGCAAAATTCACGGTCAGACAGTGAAAAATAACTCAATCTTAGAGAGTCAAATAAATGAAATTAAATTTCGTGAAAGTCACTTTAAACAAGGCGTTACCTTCTTTTCTTATTATTCATTGCATTTTTACATAATAGTTCCTCAAACTGTTTGAAATTTTGTCATTTTCAAGAATATGATATGAAAAAACATACAATTAGGCTAGAAAGAATTTCGGAGCGATCTTGAAATTGAAAAAAAAAACTCTAATTTACTTATTACACAATCTAAAAACATATTATATAGGTAAATTACCTGCCATCTAATAAGTTTTCATAAATATAAAAATAATTGACAGATAGAAAGCAGGAATAAAAAAACCTTGTATGGCTGTTTGTTTAATTAAATTCGGGAAACCATCAAAAAAACTAGGAAAAATAAAGTAATTCACATTGTTTATATAAAAAAATTTCAAACCAGTTTATGCGAATTATTTTTTTCTACAATAAGACAGAAAAATTTTTTTAAAAAAACTGCGGGAAAAAACCAGAGAGCCCAAAAAAATTAAAAAAACTTTGAACTTTAAAAAGTTTTTTTTAGTGTCACCACTAGCTCTACCTTTCACGTCTTACAACCCAGAACTTTTATTTAAAATAAAAACTTAATTCTCTGCAAAAACGTGAACCCCATTTTCTTGATACCGAAAAAATAAAATCCACAAAAAACCACGTGGCAACGTGTCATTTCTTATTTTATGACCAGGGTTCAATCATCATTTCTTCTTTCCTCACGACTCCGTCTCGCTTCTTCAACGTCAAGATAAGTTTTGATCCACTTTAAAAGTTCTAACAGCCAAAATAGTTTTCTGAGCTATAAGCGCTAGTAGATTAGGCCCGCGGGACTCCCGGAGTGCCGATCCTTTTCGCTTGCGAATTGGATACGCAAAGTCAAGCTGAAGCCCATTCCTGTGGCCGAAGCAGAAACTGTTGGCAGCGCGATACTGACAAAGCGATGATGGGACCCCCGCGGAAAATGCCGTCACGGCCTTCGGCGTCTAGGATTAGTTCTAACAAGGCCGAGCGGAGCTCTAGCGCACCGCCTAGTTAGTTCTTCTAACTCGATAAAGCTTTTCTAACTGACTTAAGAATTTTCATGGCTAATCAGAAAAAATTGTGATTCCAATGATGCAATCGACTTGTTTTTTTCAATCTTGAACTTATTGCAGATTCTTACAACGAACTTGTTCTCTTCTGTCCATGGAGGCTCAACGACAACTTCAAATAGTGCAGTTTGATATTTAAACAATATACTTTTTAATCACTTTTTTTATTCAGAAAAACATCTAGAGCTTACCACTAAAAATTCGAAAATGAATCTAGCAACTACTAATGGAACAATTGACGCGAGGTTTGAATGTTTTAAAAATTTTATAAAAAAAAGGGCTTGACATTATGAACACTGAATTAATGCCAGAAAAAACCTTGATCCGATATCATAGACAAAGTCGGAAAGGATCCATGAAAATGATCCTTTTAGGGTCTCAAAGGCTCCTTTTTTGCTGTTTTTGCGCCGTTTTATCGACTTTTATGCACCATTTTTGCTGTCTCTCCCTTTTTCAACCATTTCTTGAGCTTTCAAAATCGCAGAAAAAGTGGAAGGCGCGATAAAAGGATTCTTTTTCTGCCCGTTTACGGTCTTTTTTGAGCCTTTCCTTCTTAGCGGCCATTATCCACCATTTCGACTTTGCCCGAGATATATGAACATTTATGAAAAATGAGGTTATTAGAAACACTTAGGCCAAACGAGCGTTTTATTTAGTTCGTACACTTTTTTACTATTTTTTTTCGCGAACGCGATGAATTATCGATTAAGATACAAGGCCGCAGACACTCTGGCTGCGGCTAAAATAATTTAACTTTATAGCTGATTCACGGCTGGCTTGAACCATCTTAAAGAGGGTCCTGCCACGAAGATATTTGGTGGATAATGCAGACAGGCTATGCCTTTTTGCGTCCCAAGCTTGCCGTGAATCGTCTATACGAGCAGCTCTTTTTAATTCAACTTTTGTATTTACAGTAGCAAAAATGGGTGATTATGTTTTTTTTTTTCGGTTTTTCGGTCATAACTTTGTTGAAAATTATAGTTTTCGCCTGCACTAAGAATAACTGCCGAGATAAACGCGAGACACTGGCGGTACATTGACGAACTCGCAAACATCTCGCTTTTTTTTTCTCGCGCCGGTCTCGCATTTTTCTGGGCGCGAGCTCGCATTTTTCTAGGCGCGAGCTCGCATTTCTCTCGCAATTTGAAAATTTCCGAAATGCGAGATAAATGCGAGATGGCGCCAAGAAAAATGCGAGGTCGCGCCGAGAGAAATGCGATATCGCGCCTAGAAAAAAGCGACGTTTGCGAGTTCGTCAATGTACCGCCACCGACCTCGCGTTTATCTCGTCAGTTATTCTTACCAGGGAATGGTCTCCGGTCGCAGTGGGATCTCTCAATGAGACCAATTTTTCCAGATGTAGTTTTTCACGCTGATCTCAAATCTGGTCTCAAAAACTGCCGAAGAGCTCTGTGAAAAAAGTTATGGACCCTCAAAAGTCGAAAATTTCAGTGTCCCCGATTGAGCTCATTTTTTGAGGGTATATAGGCCATGTCCCTCTGGTCAAGAAAAACCATTGAAGTTTTCACAAAAAAATTTCGGAGCCCAGATATGATCTTTCAAAGCCTCGCCTCACACAAGAGCTTGCGAGCGCGGTGTCCTATTGCGATCCGGCGACCATCGAAGCAACGGCAGCAAGGAGCAGTGGTAAGGCGGCCGACTGGGAATCACGAGGTCATAGGTTCGGTGCCCACTCTGTGCAAACTTTTTTGCAGTTTTTTCTATTTTTCATGATTTCGTTTAAGGGCTCCTATTTTGAGTTTTGAGGCGTATAAACATGAAAAATCTTCGTTTTTAGCCTATTCGAACATCTAGAATTATTTTTTTCTTGGAATTTTTCGAGATTTTTCATGTATATGAGCATGGGCTGGAGTGAGAAAATTTTCAGAAAAATTTTTTTGTTTTTTTTTCCATTTTTTTGTTTCTAAAAGATTTATAAGTTTAATTAGTTATAGATACGCCGACATATCCCACAGAAAAATTTTTTTCCTGGCTTTTTTAGACCTCACCGTTCAACTACGTCTGATGGAAGTTTCGGAAAATTTTTGCTTAAGTGCTCTTTTTCGAGTTTTGAAGCGTTAAATTGTGAAAGTTCTCCGTTTTGAAACTATTCAATCACCTGGACCTTTTTTTGTCAAAAATTTCTTCATATAATTTTTCGTTATTTTCCATGTGTATGAGTATGAGCATGGGCTGGAGTGAGAAAAATTTTTCAAAAAAATTTTTTTGGTTCTTTTTTTCTTTTTTTAAATTTTATTTAAAGTTTTTTTAGTCCATTTATTTATTGATACACCAAAAACCACAGTAATTTTTTTCCTTCCAAAAACTTCTTTGAGAGTTGCAGTGATTTACCTATGATCATCACCTTATGCCTGAAAAAGTTTTTTACGCGATTTTCCCGAAGTAGAAAAAAATGAGAGTGCGCAAAAAAACAAAATTTATTGTTGAATAAAAAAATTTCGTTTCTTTCCTCGAAATTTTCTCTCGAAAAAAAGTCTGACTGGGCTGTGAACTTTCACAAGTTCCATTAGAACGAATTATTTGGGGGATTTTGGTCCCAATTGTGTTATCTATCAATCAGAAGGGATTTCTTTGAAAGTTTCAGCAAAAAAATTTGAAAAAAATGCGGATTTATTTTTTCTTATGAAGTCGTAGTTGAACGGTGAGGTCTAGAAAGCCAGGAAAAAAATTTTTTTCTGTGGGATATGTCGGCGTATTTATGACTATTTAAACTTATAATTCTTTTAAGAACAAAAAAATGGAAAAAAAAACAAAAAAATTTTTCTGAAAATTTTCTCACTCCAGCCCATGCTCATACTCATACACATGGAAAAATAACGAAAAAAATTATATGAAGAAATTTTTTTGACAAAAAAAGGTCCAGGTGATTGAATAGTTTCAAAACGGAGAACTTTCACAATTTAACGCTTCAAAACTCGAAAAAGAGCACTTAAGCAAAAATTTTCCGAAACTTCCATCAGACGTAGTTGAACGGTGAGGTCTAAAAAAGCCAGGAAAAAAATTTTTCTGTGGGATATGTCGGCGTATCTATAACTAATTAAACTTATAAATCTTTTAGAAACAAAAAAATGGAAAAACAAAAAAATTTTTTTCTGAAAAATTTTTCTCACTCCAGCCCATGCTCATATACATGAAAAAAATCTCGAAAAAAATTCCAAGAAAAAAATAATTCTAGATGTTCGAATAGGCTAAAAACGAAGATTTTTTTCATGTTTATACGCCTCAAAAACTCAAAAATAGGAGCCCTTAAAACGAAATCATGAAAAAAATAGAAAAAAACTGCAAAAAAAGTTTGCACAGAGTGGGCACCGAACCTATGACCTCGTGATTCCCAGTCTGCCGCCTTACCACTGCTCCTTGCTGCCGTTGCTTCGATGGTCGCCGGATCGCAATAGGACACCGCGCTCGCAAGCTCTTGTGTGAGGCGAGGCTTTGAAAGATCATATCTGGGCTCCGAAATTTTTTTGTGAAAAACTTCAATGGTTTTTTTCTTGACCAGAGGGACATGGTCTATATACCCTCAAAAAATGAGCTCAATCGGGGACACTGAAATTTTCGACTTTTGAGGGTCCATAACTTTTTTCACAGAGCTCTTCGGCAGTTTTTGAGACCAGATTTGAGATCAGCGTGAAAAACTACATCTGGAAAAATTGGTCTCATTGAGAGATCCCACTGCGACCGGAGACCATTCCCTGGTTAGCGTGAAAATTTGAATAAGTTTTTTGTTAAAAGCGATTTTCTGAGCCTGAGATTTTCGAAAAGTAAAACGAAGAAGTTGAGAGAAGATCCTAATGAGCGTGTTGGACAAACTTGTCGAGTCAATGTCCCGAAGATGCAGGGCTGTTTTCAAATCCAATCTTTTTTTTTGCCTTTTGATGAATATTCAAAAAAAGAATCTTTTCGGAGTTATTTTTTTGGAACCGGTTCAAAACTCTAATTCAAATCATCAATAACGTCATAAACATCGAAATTTCAGGTCAAAATGATTGTTTTTGACAAAGTTACGGATGAAAACCAAAAAATACTCACCCATTTTCCCCACTGTATCCACTTTTTGCGCATTTGAAAGTCTTTTATTTTCAAAGATTCAGTCAAAAGCGATGACGAGAAATCCGCCTTCCTTGCTCGAAGTGGCGACGACGGTTTCAAACTCGATCCATGGCGGACGGTAGTCGATCAACTGGGAGGCGTGTTGAACGAAAACAGGTACCAGCCCAATGCTCTTAAAAGCAGCTAAGGGTTTTTTTATTCCGTGTTGAATTGCAAAGGAGAAAATGAATAACAGTGAATTCACAATGGCTCAAAGGCATGGAAATAATTGTTTAAAGCAGGCTTGTGCGAGGTTCAGATTGTCAACCTATCGCCCTCAATACATTCCATAACTTTTGATAGACTTTAATGAAACAAGTGATAAGTAATTTTTTTTTGGTAAAAATTTTTTTGAGATAGGATGAAAATAATTCTGATGAAGTTTAAAAACTTTGTTCGGAGCCTGGCTTGATCCGAGCCCGCGCAAGCTTAACTGCTTTGGCCTTCAATTACTCGGACCTCGGTAACGCTAATCGAACTCGTCCCGGACGTTTCTTAGGCTCCGGGGCGCTTACGTTTTGCGGTACCGATGTCCGGGCTTATGCGTTTGGCTCGGAAAAACTTCGCGAGTTTTTTTTTAGTCAGGCCAGGCTTAAAAAAAAAAAATTAAATTTCATTATGTAAAAATTGTATCCAGACTCAAATTTCTCACAAAAAAAAAGCATATTTTCGATTACTTGTTTCTGTTGAATTTCAAGTATAAAAAATTACCAGAGACATTTTATAACTTTTTGTAAAAAAAAAGCTGATGTTTGACTTGGAAAATTCTTGACCTTTTTGGGCTTGTTTATGCTTGAAGCTTCGCTCAGCCTGGCCCGGCCACAGACAATGATTGAACCGTTAGGCTGACGATCCGGCCCTCGCATAAAGTCTAAGAACTCGGTAAAGAAAACTGAAAGCGCTCTGAACGTTTTTGAGTAATTCTGGGATGCTTCAACCCGTCCGAACGTTTTATCCTGTCTTATTCTTGAACTCACAAGATTTCAAGAATTGAAAGAAAAATTGAAAAGGAATGAAATATGGCAAAAGAAGATACCGCCGTGTTTAAAATAGTTTCCACAAATTGTTTGAACGATATTTTGAATTTCGCGGGATCACTGGGCATGAAAAACTCTCAAAAAGAAGAGAAAAATCGGACATTGGTATAGCTTATTCCGCGCCAGCTTGTCACGTTTTTCTTTCCGCCAAAAAGACCGTATACCAAATTAGATCAAATTCCTGCTTTTATAACGGCAAGAAACAAAGGTCTTGAAGCGAAGTTGTTCAAATTTGACCTGGCCTTTTGGCAGAAAGAAAAAAGTGTCAAGCTCGCGCGGAATGGCCTATAAAGTGAACCGGACGCGTTGGGATATTTCTTCTAGTGACCACTTTAGTATCGTCAGCATTCCTAAATGACCCTTAGAATTGCTCAGAAACGCCCGCAGCACGTCCGTTTTGCGTTATCAATAGCCTAGAAAGAAAAATATAAACTAATCAAAGCGGTGTGAAAAAGAGCGCCCCGATGATAAATCTCTTGTCAAATTACGTGATCACGCATGTTTAAGACAGTGCTACGGCGGCTGGCGGCCGGTCAATTTTGCGCCGTCAGTTCCGAAGCCAGGAAGTTTTCTCGATGTTTTTTCTTTTTCGCATTTTGTTAAGGGCCTATTTCCTGAGGTTAAATGATAAGGTACATCACAAAAAAAAAACATTCTCTTTCATTTTAATACCGAAAAACCTATCCTGACTACCGTAATCCGACCGGCCGCCATAAACAGGCGTGGTGAGGCAAGCTGTACAAACATCCTTTTTAGCGAGCACGCCTTTTTAAAGACAGTAAAAAAATAGTAAAAGACACGGATAGTAATGCCGTGTTCAAAGTAATTTCCGCGAAATGCAAAATGGTCTCTGACCCTCCAAAATTTAGTTATCTTTCTCTTTCTCTGACGGCTATTTTGAATTTCGCGGAATCACTTTGAACACGGCATAAAAGAAACGCAAAATATCAGTAACCGAAAGCTGTATAAAATCGTCATTCTTCTACAAAGAAGCATTTTGCAATCAAATTTAGCAAATTATACACGAATAGAAGTTTTCTGTGACGAAAATAACTTTGTTGAAAACAGAAAAAATTGTAAATTGAAAAAAACGAAGAAAAAAGCGAAAATGCGAAAAATGGCGATATGTGTTGTCCATGGAGCACCTTTAACGCCCTTACGGCGGGAGTTCAAAATTTTTTTTTCTCTCTGACTTTGAATAACGTTTTCACCGAAACTTGTGTACATTTTCAAGTACAGCGTTCGAAAGACAATGAAGGGCTTTACAAAATAGCACATTTTTTTCAAACCCTTTTTTTTCCATCGGCCACAAACACCGATTCCGCCAGTCTTTCTTCGTTGACCACCATTTCGTGGATCAAATGTGCTAAATGAATTTGAGTCCATCGACTCACTCAAAGTTTTCATGGACCTGAAAAAAAAAGAATAGTCGGTAGCAAAGTTGAAAACATACGCCATGGGTACGAAAGCTTCTTATCCTCCCAAAGAACGGGAGCCACCTTTCACGTCGAAAAACTCTTGGCATTGAAACGACCGCCTTGGACTGGAATTTCTACATCTTCGATGAATCTTTAGAAAAAACTTACATGACTTCGTGGCCTCAGGAGCATCGGGAAGATTGAAAAAAGAGCGCATCAAGTAGCCCTCTCGTTGTTTCTTCTTAGCAATTATCGAATTCTCTCTTACACTAAGAATAACTGCCGAGATAAACGCGAGACACTGGCGGTACATTGACGAGCTCGCAAACATCTCGCTTTTTTTCTCGCGCCGGTCTCGCATTTTTCTGGGCGCCAGCTCGCACTTTTCTAGGCGCGAGCTCGCATTTCTCTCGCAATTTGAAAATTTCCAAAATGCAAGATAAATGCGAGATGGCGCCGAGAAAAATGCGAGGTCGCGCCGAGAGAAATGCGTGATCGCGCCTAGAAAAAAGCGACATTTTTGCGAGTTAGTCAATGTACCGCCACCGAGCTCGCGTTTATCTCGTCAGTTATTCTTAGTGTAGTCTAAGGGGATGGTCTATCAATCTGCTCAAGGATAGGCTTCCACAAGGCCCCTCTCACCAAGTTATCCGAGAAGTTTCCATTTTTTCCTACCTATTCCGAAATTCTAGTGAGAAAAATCGATTATTTCAAGAATCGAAAACTAAGCTTTCCGGTTGTTGAGGATACCTGCCAGAGATCCTCGTTGATCTACCCGACGCTGATAATAATCTCTATTATTTGCCCTTTTCAAGTTATGAACAGTGATTGATTTCGGTATGAAGATGTTTCCATCAATTCTTTCGAGCCGACTTATCCCCGTAGGACCCAACTTTCTCCTGTCCATTTGAAACATTTTATGTTCATTTTTAGTTCGTAAAAACTTCGTTCAAAAAATGAACGTTCATGTTTTAAACGAACTTTTTTAAAATGACAAGTGAACAATCATTTTTTGAACGAACTTTTTACGAACGAAAATCATTTGTTTAATTTCTTTTTCTCGCCCCTGATTTTTTGCAGAAGCGTTGCCGGAGTCTGGTGGTGAAAGTTCGGCAACTGCTTCGGAGATTTCGGGGGAACGGGGAGCTTGCGGAGGCGCCGGGAACTGCGCTGGGGAGCCCCCCTGGAAGCGCTGAAACAGTTCTTTTTGCCACTTGAAAAAGAGAAAGCATCTAAGAAGATTTTTAAGTTAAGCTCCTACACTCGTTCAAGCGCTACGGCCTCGACTCAGCGGCACCTCCTTTCGCTGAAGAAGAAAGAGTCCTCGGACTCGTCCTGAATGAATTTTTTCTTGGAAATTCTGTTTAGATTTTAGAGATGAAATTTTCTAACTAGGGAACGTTTTCTTTTTCGGGTAGCTAAAAGACAAAAGGAAAAGGATTCGAAAAACCGACCTCGGAGTCTTCCTCGTCCTCCACGTCGAACTCCTCGTCCGCCTCCAGTTCGAACAAGAGGCGGATGTCCGCCACGAGCTCGTCCGTTGCCTTAAAAATTTCCTTTTCAATGAATAAAAAGAGAAAAACCTAGGTAAGAACACCCTTTTTGAAATTAAATATGACTTTCTTGTATTTTATTCATTTTCAGTTACTTCATAATAAAGTGAAAAGTCATAAGAAAATTTGATAAATCTTCAAAAATGAGTTTTTAATACCACCTTTCGTTCTCCTTTCGTTGGAACCGATTGATTTGAATTCGTTTTTTTCAGGAAAAAATTCCCAGCTTTTATCATCTCACACGGCATTCCTAATGGGAGAAGTTTATTAATCTTTAAAAATAGGTAATTGCGCCCTCCGGATGGAATTACGTCATTCTACGTCACAAATTATACTGAGTATTCAGCGTTATTAACGTCTGTTTTTTTGCTGCTTACTCGAGATTCGAATTTTCGCGCCAAAATTTTTTTGGCGGTGACTCAACCCGTTTGGGAACGCCGTGAGTAGCTTCAAGTCAGGTAAATCAAATATTATGGAAAATATTAGAAAATATTTCTACAGTTCATCAGAATTGATTAATTCTCTCCTATAGGAGCTCAGCAGGGAATTATCTCAGCTCAAAGTGGGACTTCTATTGAGACCATGTTTTCTAGAGGTAGTTTTTTAGGGTGGGTCCATAAAATTTTGCACAGACCTATGTGGCAGCTTTTGAGATCGATTTAATGTCAGCTTAAATCTATATCTAGAAAACATGGTCTAATTCAGAAGCCCAGCTGTGAGTTGAGACCATTCCCTGTTCAGATATTAAAAACTTCCATTTCCTCAAAATTTCGGAGGTTTTCAAAACACGGCAAAAATGAAGACTCAGGAAGTTCCACAGGTATCTTAACGAGTGGTTCAAGGAAATAGCTTGTATTTCACAGTCAAGTGAATCCACTGATAAATTCATAAAGCATAGCTAGGGACCGCAGACGAATTTTCAAAAAATTTTTCGAACTTCAATATTACTATGGTTGGATAGCTGCTCTAATTTACTATTCAAAAACAGTTTAGTTTTTTTCGAAAAAAGGTTGAGAAAAAAAGTTATGGTCAAAAACAGTAGTGAAAAAAAGTCGCGAAATTTAGTACTGAAAGTTTAGATTTTTACACTTTTTGGTGGTTCATTTTGTTTTTCATATCGGATTTAAATTTTTTTTAGTAGTTTAGTTTGGTTTTCAAAGTCGTAATAAGTCATTAAAAACAGTATAAAACCACAAGTTTGAAAAAGAAAAAGCTATTTTTTTCTTGAAAAAAATAAAAAAATGGCCGCTGCGAGGATTGAACTCGCGATATCAAAAACTGTATGCAAGGGCACTTGCGCTGCTCCACGTCCATCCCTCGGGGATGGGAGGCGTTTGCGCTATACACCACTTCACCTCAAAGTACAGCATTTACCGTCTGTTTTGTTTTTAAAAAAAGTTATGATAGTTGAACAATTATTAGTCACGTGTGTTCGGAGCACCTAAAAATAATTTATTCATAGAGATTCAGTTCAAAATGCTTCCGTTTTCGGTGTTTTTTTCTTATTTTAACGTTGGCTTCAAACTAACACTGATTAAACTTTTTAGGCACCGCTAAAAATTTTTTTATTTTATTTTTTTAATTGATTGAAAAATTGAAATACGCTAATATTTAAGAAATAAAAAAAGGCGCCAACGACATCTGACCATGTTAAAAATGAATTTCGAAATTTTCACTGTCTTTTTTTCTCAGAAAAACAAAGTTTTTCGGAATAAGTTTTATATTAATAAAATTTTAGTTACAATTTAATCCACAAGTTAAAAATAAAAAAATTGTTTACTTACACGCTCTCGAAAGCGAGTACAACATTTTCAACTTTGCGCGGCCTCACGAAGATTAGGCACCGTAAAAAAATTTTTAATTTTTTTGTCTTAAAAAGATTTGTTTTTTTCACTTAAGAATCGAATTCGAAAAATAAAAAAAGGCGCCAACGACATGGAACTAGGTTAAAAAAACCCGAAGAAAAAAAGTAGTTTTGGTTTTTTTGTACGACGCTCCGCTAAAACGCTTTGAAAATCGGATGAAAAGTATATGAGATTGAAGAGGAAGGTTTTCTCTATGTTTCCACCAAATTTCTCTGTGTTTGATTCAGTATTGCGCTTTTACGAAAACATCAAACACGAAATCTAAAAAACCAGTGCATTTCACCATCGCAAAAAGGGGCGTGGCTCTGCGGTCTCTAAGCATAGCCGAGAAAATTACCCGGGAAGATGACGTTTCATCCGAATCGTCGAATTCTTCAAATTCCGCCAAGTCTTCATCGAGGTCGTCGAGTACCTGCTGAATCAATTTATTTTCAAGTCAATCAGGCTTCATTTTAAGATTCTTAAGATCTTGAGCTTCTTAGAACAAACTTCAAAATAATTACTAGCGAAATGGTTGTTCTAAACTTTATCTTTTTTCATTTTTTCGTTAATTTAATTGCAAGTGTTTCTATCATTCTCGAGCAAAGTCAGAATGGTGGATAATGGCCGCGAAAGGGATAGGCACAAAAAAGGCCGCATAAGGGCAAACAAAAGGCGGGAAAAATGCAGCAGAAAGGCAGCAAAAAGAATCTCTTTATCGAGTCTTTTCGAGAGGGAGCAACAATGGTGCATGATAGCCGATGAAATGGCGCAAAGAGACAGCAAAAAGGGACCTTTATCACTCTTCAAGATACATTTTGGAAGCGGGGCGAGGGGCGGGACGCGTAGCATGTGCGTTCGCGACTCTCGTCACGAGTCCGATTCAACCGCCAGCGACTTGTTAGAGAGCTCTTTTAACGTTTTCCAATTATTTATTGTTTTTTTCTTCTTTATGAGTTAAAAAAATAGTAGAATAGACACAAAACTAG